>OZ038507.1:93528323-93678323 GCA_964036315.1 Acanthosepion esculentum | reverse complement strand
ACTTAGAAATGTGCAGGATGCATTTTATAATACAACTCGGAAAACTTGGAAAAATGAATTTCAAAGATTTAACAATCTGGCAACTCCTGTAAGAGAATATCTATAAGACAATCTATTTTAAACATGCCATAATCCAGCAACTATAAAAGAAATGTAAAGAAGAAAGGGTAAATTCAATATTTAACTGTGTATAAAACATAAATTTTCAAATCTGGCAACTCATTAAATAGAATGAATTATTAAATACTATATTTTCTTAAAATGTGCAGGTTTCAAAGAGCTGATAATTCTGCAGAAATGCATATTAAATTAAGACATTAAGTAACATTAAATGTATTTTTATAAATACACTGCGGATAACTTGAAATCATATTAGCAGAACCTTTAGAGCAAATACAATGTCTCCTGGGTTTCAAAGGATCTGTGAAATTTAGAGTACAAATTAGAAGGAACAAAGAAGATATGTTTCCAGTATATAATGTGCATGTCTTAAAAGTATGATAATTTGGTAAGACATTTTCATAGAGAATTCGTACAAGAAAATATAAAAACTATATTATCCTCTGTATAAGTTTCAGGTTATCAAATGATAAGCATTCAACTGTAATTCCTTTTAGAAAACCTTTCAAACAGAATGAATTCCATATTCTTGTGTACACGTGATTTTAGATTTTTGAAAATCTGTCGAGAGGCTCTTGGAAGAAAGAAAATACAACAATTTCCTGTTTAATTATCACTAATGTTCTGATGGGAAACAGTGCATCAAAGTGCAAGGGAGGCAATTCTGTTTGTGTAACAATCCCAGTTATTTCCCTTTTATTACAAGTCTCCAATACCTCATCACTTCTAATTGGTTCTTGCAATCACCCCCTGACAAAACAAGTATTACACTCCCTTCCAGTGTTAAAGCCCACTCTATGTATTTTATTTAGATAAATACTGATGTAATTAAAGTAAAATACATTAAAGCCAATACAATCAAATTTGTATTCACTGTAAGAAGGAAGATGCACTTCTTTATTTATTATGTATATTTTTTTATTTGAAATTTTGTGCCATAAATACCTAGATTGCTTGGAAATTTGATATTTTTAAACGTTAGTAATTTAAATCAATTCAAAAATACTTTCATTGGTTATAAATAATCGAATCTTTACATAAAATACGTCTTTATATTAGCACACTCTGATAAAGAATTCCGGTTTAAAATTTTTATGATATAATTTGATCATTCATTGAATTACTGTGCATGTTAACAATTTTAGTGTAATTCCAGAAAGAAGGAATCAGAAAAAAGATTGAGATAAGTAAGAATTAAGAAGCAGTATTAATTTTTAAAAGTTTGGAAAAAGACAGAAGATACTGGGCAAAGTTTAATAAATGTACCTATTAAAAACCCCTGCAAACTTGGACCTTCATGCCTGCAAAAAGATGTGTCAAAAGGATGGTTTCTCCTTGAGACTGCTATTAACTGCCTTCACTCCTTGGCAATGATTATTATCTTAAAAAGCGATGATTAAAATTGTAATAAAACCTAAACATATAAAAGTGACTTTGTACGTTTTCTTTGTTCTTGAGAATTTACAACAAAAATAATGAACATTATTTATTTAATAGCAAATGACTAATTAGAAATTTTATGCAAATGATTTTATTTTGAAAATGCTTTGGAATTTTTATTTGATCAAACAATTAATAACTGATCCCTTGAAGAGTCATTTTTTTTTTTTTTAAGCTTTTCACCCCAAGCAAGGCTTGAAGCCACTAGCACGCAAGGGGTTACAGAAGGTTTGGAGGAAGAGCAGATAGGAGTGGTAAAGGAGAGGATGTGGAGAAAGATAGTGGATAGATCAAGGCAACTGGAGATGTTGATTGACATTACACTTAAATAGTTGAAGATTATATTTGTCAGGGACACAGGAATAAGGAAGGGAGTTCCACAGGCGAGATGTGCGAGACATGAAGCTATTGGAGTAGAAGAGACATCTACATCTAACAGTTTCAACGGTGAAGGGGTGGGAACGGGATGCCAGCCTCGTAGGACGTTTAAAATCATGAGGCCTAGGAACCAGCGAAAGCAGCTCATCGGAGCAATTACCGTGAAAGTATTTGTAAAAAAAGACAGAGTGAGAGAGCGACTGCAGATGAGATGACAGATCAGGGCCAATTACATTGCATATCCGTCCCTGGAGGCAAACAGCAGGGGCTCCAGACCATATATGGCAGCAATACTCCATGCAAGGGTGAATGGTTGATTTGGAGGATCGATTCCGGGGAGAAAAATTTCCTGGCCTGGCACAGGGAACCAACTTTCCTTGCGGTGGATGAAGCAATTAACTTGATGTATTTGTTCCATCTCAGGTCAGCAGACAGCGTGAGACCGAGCAGCCGCAGAGAGGAGCTCTCAAGAAGTTGGGCTTCAGACATTCTAATGGGATGCAGGGATGGATCCCTGTGGTGGTTAATAGAGAGCAGTTTTGTTTTAGAAGTGTTAAAGTTAACCAACCATTTCTTGCCCCAGTTCACAACCGATTGTAGGTCCTTTTCTATTTGAACTGCCAGGTTAACTTTGTCAGCATCACTAGATTTGTTTTTGAGGCAGGAGTAAATTGTGGTGTCATCCGCGTAGATGCCGACTTGGAACCTATGGCGTCAGGAAGATCATTTATGAATATAAGGAACAGAGTAGGGCCTAGGATGGAGCCTTGAGGAACACCTGCGTTAGTGGGATAGGAGCTGGAGATGAATCCGTTGAGAATGACCTTCAATTCACGGTTTGACAGGAATCTAGAAAGCCGTTCTCATGATGTTTCTAAAATTATGCAATAACTACTTGGATTTGATTCCAAGTAATGTAAAAGCAGAGCAGAATTTTAGAATGGATTTTTGTTAATCCGACAGATTTGTATCACTTTAAAAGTTATTTTTAGTGGATACTTGTATTTGAGTAGGCCTTCCATCTATTTATTAAACAGTATATTTATTTATGTTCACTTACTGGCCTGAATATTAGAGAAATCTTATTAAAGAAAAAATCGTGCCCTTTGGCAGGAATCGAACCTGCATCCATAAGCCTTACTTCTTGGATCATGAAAGAACAGATTTCTTGAATATGACTAACGTTTAATGTGATGCAAAAGCAATGCAGCACATCATTACACTGGGATCGTAAGTTCTATATGCAGCATATTTGCCAAATTTGTAATCTTCAAACTTGCTTTACTGTTTACACTATTTACATTGTTTGGACTGTTGTCTGCATCTTCATTGCCATGTTCACAACATTTTGGCCATAGTACACTCCGGCCTTCTTCACACACAATGTCTTACTTTCTTTTCTTTCATGACTTTTTCGACTCTTTCACACACGTGTATCACATACGCCTACACAAATATCACACACACAAAAACACATTTTCTAGTCTTTAAATGTTTTCTTTGTTTATTGTTATTGCAATTCTTTTGTTAATACATACATTGTTGTTTGTTTTCTATTGTTTTGTGTTACTCATTTATTACTTGGACTCACATTTAAGTCCACAATAAATGTTACAGGAAAAATAATACCAGGCGACATGTGTTTTCTACCTAAAAACAAACATTTTTTGTCGTACCACACATAAATTCTTGTTTTTTGTTTCTATTATTCATTCATTCATTCATTCTCTTTCCTGTTTTCTTTCTTCATTCATTATTTTCCTTTTTTATCCTTTTTAACTTAGCCTCTTTTATCATTTATTTCCCATAGCTTTCTCTATTTCTTTCTTCCTATTTTGGTCCACATATTTCGCATTCTTCTATGACTCGTTCGTTATTTCACAAATGTTTTTCTTTATTTTTTTATATATAACTTTCATTATTTTCTATCTTCCTTTTATTTTTATTTTTATTTGAAAAAAAAAAATCTTCATTTTCTTTATTCCAGTATTTTCCCAAAACTTGCTACGTTATTGCAATTGATGACAATGGGAGAAATGTTTCATTCAAAGTGAATTTGTGGGTTATCCCACTTAACTTAGCTAAAAAGAATATTTCCAGGTGGCACGCCTTAAGCCTATAAAAAAGCATACATTTTTCTCTCTATCCTCTTTTCTCTGTTTCAGCTTCTGGTTATAAGATGTAGTCGCATCTGGGGTAAAAAGTGTCCTTCCACTGGTGCGCATTCATTTCATGGTTTCTCTCTGATGACTTTTGAACTCTTTCACACACACACAGAAAAATACAATGTTTACTATCCAAAGTGTTGATTCCTGCAACATAATGGTGACTAAATATTTACCCAAATCTACCAGCATCCTGCAATACATTTCTTGTTGTTTCCGAATATATTTCTGCTGGAATTACAATTTCTGTCAAACATGTCTACATATTGGAAAACACATTGATTGGCTGCTGGTTTCTGGTGGTTGAGGAATAATTTGCCATAATCTACAACAACCTTTTCTTGCTGTGAAACTTCCTGAACACACTCTGATGTTGATTGTCCCAGTGCAGAAACTGTTCCAAGAGAGAAAAGTTTGGTATTCATCTTGTTGTTTGTAATAAGAGATTTCTTTTATAAAATAAAGACAAGAGATGTGTTTGTTATTTATACCTACCATTACATCCAGAAAAGGAATAGACATGGTGGAATATTCAAATGTGAATTTGATGGTGTAATGGAAACTGTGGAGGATTTTTTTAAGGTCTCAGAAACTGTTCTCTTCATGTATCCATATAAAGAAGATATCATCTATGTATCTGTGGCTATGTAGAGGTGCTAGGTGGTAACTACTAAACATATCTCATTCCAGGGCATCCATGAATAGGTTTGCATAACTGGGAGTCATTTTCTTTCCCATCACTGTGCCTCTGACTAAAAAAAATAGTGCCCGTTGAACTTGAAATTGTATGTCAGTATGAATTGTATGATGTTGGTGATGTCCTGTGTGAAGTGGTCCTCTGACACACAAAAATTCTTGAAGGCTAGAATTCCCTCCTCATGTGGGATGTTAGAATACTGGGATGTCACATTGATGGTCACTAGGAGTGAACTGTTTGGTAATTTATTTATATGTTTCAGAATTCTAAAGAAATGGGTAGTGTGTTTGATAACTCTGAATTGTGGGTAGTAGAGGTTTGAGAACTTGATCAATGTAATCTGAAATGTGTTGTGTCAGGGTACTGATTCCTGAAACTATCGGTCAGCCGGGTGGCTGGATCTTTGAGAGATTCTTTCAGTTCTCACATCTTGCAGAGTTTTCTGTTAATGTTCTCTATCGAGAGGTTGGTTTTTGTGTCTGTGATTTTGGAAGTTTATGTAGTCTAGGGATAGTGTAGAATGCACCTGGTTTTGCTTTTTCCAGGATTAAAGCCATAACTGCTTTTTGTATAGTTTGGTCTAAATGGGTAAGCAGAGTTTTGAGTTCTAATGTGAAATGTTTAGTGATATCAGGTGTGAGTTTTTCGTAAAAATATTTATCATTGAACTGATTTTCTGCTTCTACAACATATTTTCTTCTGTCTATAATGGTGATTATTTGTCAGCCTGTTTGATGATTATCTCTTTGGAGAGATTTTATGACTTTTTGTTTTTGACTGCTTGTATTGCCATTTTGATGGAGGTTGTTTTGTATAAATTTGTCCAGTGGGTCCTGGCACTAAATTTACATATTATAAGGAGCACACGTGGACTAGTTTTCATTTTAATCAGATATATAGATATCACTAACATTTTTTTAAAAGTGCTGAAATGAAGGGATAATCATATTAAAGGGACATAACGTATTTTCGTAATCATAAGTTATCTCCCTTATATTATTTTTTTTATTTTCATCACATTTCATTACAAACAATTTCTAAATTTATCTTCCAGTGCCAAGATTGTTAAGTAATACAAATTTTTATTTAAACTTATGAATAAATAAGTAAATGAAATAAATAAAAATACTTTCACAGGTTATAAACACTAGTTCTTACACAAAATGGTAAATATTTCATTTGTGCCACTGAGAAAAAAAATAGACCAGATTGTATTCCGAACAATAACATCTATTCACTGGCTACCTTACAGTTTGCAGTCAGCTGCCGAGAATTTGTTGTGACCCGAGGAGACTTGTGCTGCGAAGGGATGAACAATTCAGAGCAACCTTCATCTGATCTGCACATGTAAAAGATGATCAAGCCGCGCTGATCAATTTAGATCAGTCCAAGGAATTCGACAGGGTCGACCATCAGTACCTGGCTGCTTTCCTGCAGGCCGCCAGATTCAAACCTGACTTCTGGAAGTGGATCAGCCTCCTGAATCGCTCCACCAGTACTGTGGTACAGGTGAATGGAAATCGGTCGTGCACTTTTGCGCTGTCACCGTCGGTCCGACAGGGTTGTCCGCTGTTGCCCATACTTTGGCATTTGGAGCCCCTCCTTACCATTATGTGGGTGGTATTTCTGCCATACCGTGTTGGTTCCAACCTGACTGGAATGACTGCAAAACACTTTCCCCTCCCCAATTTTCGACTTCAAAGTGATGTCCATACACAAATTCGTAAAATCTTTTACAGACAAATAAAACACTGAGAGCCTCTCGTTCCAAAGGACAATAATTCTGCTCAGCTAAATTGGTGGCACGCGATGCATATGCTATGGTGTTTCAATGATCACCAGCGAGTTTACCCATTTGGTAGGTTCGCTGACTGGTTTTTGATGATGCCAATTTTGATCATTCTGTCTAGTTATGCTTTCAGCTTATTTGTCAATATAAAGGGGATCTTTCTGGGAGGATTGATCACATTAGGAACTGATGGATCAACAGGTGTATTGTGCTCAAAGTTCTAATTTCACCTGGTATTTTCCAAGGAATTCTGCTAGATTTACTTTGATATTGAAAAACTTCTTCATCTGTTAAAGTTTCTCACAGGTATCAACACCAAGAAGTGCTTGAGAATGTGTGTCACCTATTTACTTATCGCACTGACTTTTGTGAATGACAACAGCTGGCGAGGTGTCCTTTCCTGTTGTATGCTGGACATCGTGTTCGCGTAATTGGAAAGTTGCACAGAATTTGCAGGAGTTTATGCAGGACTGTTTGCCGTATTGTTTGTCATATTTGTCAGCATTTTGGTGAGTCTGCAGAAAGCGTGTTCGACATCTTTTTTTATATTTGTATTTTAGGAGGGAAATATCCCTTTCTGGGGTTTTGGAATGTGTGAGTTCTTTAACTTGCCTTTTCCTTTTTTTGGCAGCCTGTCCATCTTGAATTGCTTTTATCAGCGTTAAATCCAGTTGCCTGAGTAGGCGTTGTGAGACGTAAGTCCTTAAGACCAACTATTAGAATGTCTTTTACTAAGGAGTTGCATAAGTCTCTGATTGTGCAGTTGCTCAATTTTTGTCACGTAATCCTCGAATCTCTGACCATTTGCTTGTTTGCAAGTAAAAAATTATTTCTAACAATAGTTAGGCCTTTTCTGGGTTCACAATAAACGTCAAATTTCTCAATTACTTTTGTAATATTCCCTTTATCGTCATTATTTTCGAACCTGAATGTGGAAAAAATTTCTCCGCCTTTTGCTTCTATTCACGTTAGTAAAATGGAAACTTGGACTTTTTCAGGTTTAGTATTGTAGTGGAAAGGTCAGTGAATTTATAAATAATTAAGGAATAAACGGGGTTTATTCATGAGGCCATGGTAAAATTGCGTGTTACTCTTTTTCCACAAACAAATTTTTAGGAGAAATTGTTCAACGTAAATTATGCAATACACAAAGAACAAATAATACGAACACAATATTTGAACGAGAAACAAATTCAAATAATTATTATACATCTATATACAAATTGTGATTTGAAATAATGTGGCATGTATTAACGGAAGTTATCAACTTTTATATTATATAAATCTCAGGCGTACTTTTCGATGAGTTTGCTTAGAGAAAGGAGTTTTCCTTGTTCTCGAATTCAGGTTCGCTGAGTTTCATAAGGCAGACTTGAAGACATATTTCGCTGATCGACGAAACGTTCGTTTTTGTCGATTCAGATATTCGCGCAAATAACGAATTTCTAAGAAGAAGCGCGTTCCTTCCTGTTTCAAAGTTCGCGCCTTGGCGGGAATATGTACCGACCGACCTGATTGGTTGACTTAGTCTCGACGGACCCGATTCGTCAACACATGCTACGAATGGTTCATTTAATATTTTGGGGGTGTCCACGGTGTATGGACAATCCCAACAGTATCGGATTTGGTTGCCTGTAAAAATAATATTAGTTCCTCTTTCCATCTACTCCAGACTTCAGACAAGTTTCTGTTTACCTAATCGCATTTGAGTGGTTTTGGTGCAGGCAATTTTTCTATTATTGACGATTAAGTGAGTTAATAACTGTAAAGTCAGCCCTCCCTTTCAAAAACAAAAAAAACTTAAAGCAAAGACAAAAGAAAAACTACATAAGCAGAAATCTTTTTTACAGCAATATAAACAATTCGATGGTGCGAATCCATTTTTTCGTTTACGAAGGGCAGCAACTCTTGTATTTCTTTGTTAGCAATGCTTTAATGGATTCACTCCCTTTCCTTTCTTAAGCCTTTGCATTCATGTTAATAATAATCAATAATCAATCGTTATAATCAACCAATAATCGATCGTTTTGTTTTCTGTATACGTACAAGTGTAACGTCGGTTATCTGAACAACTTTTCAGTGTCCCGTAAATATTTAGAACTTAGACATAAATATGAATAAAATAATAAAAATGATCGATCATCACCATTTCTTTGAACTTTTAGACTTTTTATCCCTTGCCCAAAAGCTGCACGAGCAGTCCAAGAAATTTGACCCAGGCTATGAGAAGTCTTTGAAAATTAAGAAGTTAGACAAAAAACTCAGACAGAAAAAACAGTCTGCATCAGTGGGGGTACCGCCGCCCGTGACCTCTGTGCCATCTTCCCTGCAAAAAAGATTAGCCCCCCACCACCACCACCACCAATGACTAGTTCTTTGTCCGTATCTCCTTCAAAAATGACCATCTTAAAAAGACGTCCTCATCCTCTGGGAAAGTTGATAAAAGCCCGGTAGGGGTACTTAGCCCCTCAGCCTCTACCCCAAATTCCCCATCATGCAAATCCCCGAATGGGACTAGGTCCCAGACCTCAACCCCGATGAATATATCCCCACTAAAAAGGTGCCCACTCCTTCTATATCACAATCTTCCACTCCTGCCCCAAATCCAGCACCATCTCCTGCACCAAACTCTCAAAAGAGGCAGCGAAGCCCTTCGCAGGAAACTAAGGAGAAACGGCGAAGGGCTAAATTGCCCTACAACCTTGGAACTGATATCTGCCGCGTAACACCAAGCCAAGTTGAGCGCGCCAAGAACTATGGCAATCGTATACACGCGCTCAAAATGTTACTGGCAACGCAGAAACTAGGAGACAAGGACATCGAGGACCCACGAAACTTTCCGGAGGCTCAACGGGTTCTCACCGTCATCAGGACTGGGTCCGGTTCCCGGCATACATGGGAAATGGTGGAGGAAACCATCAAAGGGATTAAACTTTCACCAACAATTGCAGACTGGCAGTCGGAAGAGGCGAAAAAGTTACGACAATTCTGCTCGGGGAGGGTCCCACTTTTTGTTCACCTCTCCCTCTATAGAGCACTTAAATTAACATTTCCGTGGGATATCGGGGGTCTCGTGATTGAGGGTCAAATGAATAAGGAATTGGGCCATGGATCGATGGGCGAGGCCGTCGGTATCCTCACCCTGACAATGTTTAAGGCAGGCGGCCAACTCTATTCGATCTAACGATGTCTCTCTTTTTAGCCAGTTTGAATGTCCAGGGGCTGAGGTCGGAGTCTCGAAGGGCAAGACTCAATCGCTATCTTCAGCGCCTTGGTGTGGGTATATGTGTTTTGCAAGAGACTCGTTTCCATTTTGGTGACCATGATGATATACTGACGGAGTGGTTTGAGCTCTTTTCAGCGTGTTATAATGGCCGCTCTAGGGGGTTTTCTTGGCTGGTGAACCGTTCTTTGGATGCTGTGTCTACGCGGATCTAGAGGGCAGGCTTTGTGTTACTATAAAATATCAGGCATTTCGTCTCATTGGGGTTTATGCTCCCAATAACCATTCTGAGCGACCTGCTTTGTTTCGGCAGATCGAGCCGTACTTGACGACATCTCGGGTAGTTTTAGCGGGCGATTGGAATGCCGTCCTTGACCCCGATATAGATCGTATAGGGAATAAACTGGGTACTAACAATCCTGATGTGAAACCATTTCGGGACTTTATCGGGACTTGTCGATAAGTACCGGAATGAGCACCCTCGGGAGGTAGCTTGGACTTGAACTAATAGTGGCAACTCGGCTCCTGGGACGCTTGCGAGCTACCTCGACCGAGTCTTAGTTAAGAGAGTCGATGTAGGGCTCTTAGGGTGTCCAAGTTTCCATTACATAGTTTATTCGGATCATAGGCTTGTCCGGGTCCGTGTAAACTTAGATAAGCCTAAGGTTAGGTTGGCTGGTTACTGGAAATTCAACTGTTCACTATTTGGTGAGCAGGGTTTCCGGGACCAGCTGCTACTAATGATACAATGGGAATTGTCGGGGGCGGTTTTTGGGAACGCCTGGTGGGGTAAATTAAAATCCCAAATTAGAACGTTTGCTGCCGATTATAGTCGTCGACTCAATCTAGATGGATTAGCGGCGCAAACTGCTTTAGAAGACAAAGTCGATCGGGCCGTGAAATCCCGTGTTAGTGGGGATGTAGCCTTAGCTAAGGCAGAGTTGGCCTCCTTGCTTATCAAGAAGGATCAAGCTCTGGTAGTTAGGGCTAGGTTAAAAAGAATGTCCTCTGAGGCGACGAATATGGCCGCTGAATTGCGTGCAGAGGAGAGTAGGAGTGCGTCTAGACGACATATCGCGTGCGTCACATTGCCGGATAATCGGACCGTGACTTCAAACGCGGGCATATGTGAGGTCTTTCGAGATTACTTCCAGGATCTTTTCACCAGGGAGCCCGGTCTGAGCTCTGCTCGGTTCGACTCCTATTTAGCCGACTTTCCCTGCCTCAAGGCAGCTAAAGCGGCTGGGTGCGAGGGTCCCATAACAGAGTCTGAGATCTGGGAAGCGCTGAAGCAGGTTGGCCTGGATAAGTCTCCGGGACTCGATGGTCTTCCCTACGAAGTGTACTTGAGGCTGTCGCCCGTTTTTGTTCCTTTGCTGAAACTGATTTTCAACCACTGGATGAGGCAGGGGTCTATACCTCAACGCTTCACCAGGGGTGTGATCAAGTTGCTGCGTAAGGACAAGAACGGTGGGGATGGGTTAAGGAACTTTCGCCCTTTAACCATGTTAAACACTGAGTTAAAGATTTTGGCGAAGATCTTAGCCAACCGTTTGCAGCTTGTCCTGTCTAGTCTGATTGGCCCCGAGCAGACCTGTGCTATGAAGGGCAGGACTATTCAGGATAACCTGCATATGGTACGCTTGATCTTAGAACAAGTCGACAGTGAAGCCGCGCTGATCAATTTAGATCAGTCCAAGGCCTTCGATAGGGTTGACCATCGCTTTCTGGAGGCTGTCCTTTCGGCGGCCGGTTTCGGAACCGACTTTCGCTCCTGAATCCGACTTTTGTATGCGACCCCCGGTGCGCTGGTGGAAGTGAATGGGGTAAGATCGAAGCCTTTCGTATTGTCTCGCTCCATTCGTCCAGGTTGTCCGCTTTCGCCTTTGCTTTACGTTCTTGCCTTGGAACCTTTCCTTCGCAAGTTAAAGGCGAATCCGGTCCTGCACGGAATTTCCTTGCCTGAGGCTACCACCTCAGCCAGGTATTCTGCCTATGCTGACGACGTTTCGGTTCTTGTGTCGAGCAGAGCCGAGATTGACGAAGTCAGCAAAGAAATCAGTGGCTATGAGATGGTGACAGGGGCCAAGATCAACCGCGATAAGTCTGTTGGCTTGCGGTTGGGTGCGTGGAAGGGAGTTTCTCTTCCCGGACCTTTCCTCTGGACGGATGGGCCGATCAAGATACTCGGCGTCTGGTTCGGTCCTGATCTCCAGTTGGAAATGAATTGGTCGGAGGTACAAGGGAAGACCGAGATCGCGGTTAATCTGTGGTCTCGGAGGAGGCTTTCCTTGAAGGGGAGGGCGGAAGTATGTGGTTCTCACATCTACCCGATTCTCCTTTACCGACTCTCTGTACTTCCACTCCCGTCTGCCAGACTAATTTTATTAGTAAAGCTTCTGTTCTCTTTCTTGTGGAGAGACAAAGCTCCTATGGTATGTCGCGAGATCTGTTGCCTTCAACCCGCTGAGGGCAGTCTGGGTATGCCTAGCATTGAGATTCGTCAATATATGCTTCGCATCAACTTTCTGGGCCGAATGTGTCGCGGATCGGATGAGGAGGGCGCCTTCTGGAAGGAAGACGTCCGTAAACATTTCCCATCCCTGAGAAGTGTGCATTCGTGCCGGGAGGAGGCCGGCCGTACACCCCGTGCCGAATGCTACTTCTACCGTGAATGTCGTCTTGCTCTGAAACGCCTCTCACGGGCGTCGGAAGGCCTCTCCAACGTCCAGGCGTTGTCTCGTAGGTCATTGTATCAAGTGTTAGTCAGGGGGGCCGTTTAGGATGATCTGATTGACTAGCTCGGTCTTACGAAGCAGGAGGCTCGCTCATTATGGCCTTGAGCGCCTGGGTTGAAATGCCTCAATAATGATGAGGCATCACTCACCTGGCTGGTGATTCGTAGGGCCCTCTGGGTCGGCAGGAGACTTTGTTCAGCAGGCTTGGAGAAATATCCAATCTGCCGTCGCTGTACTGGAGAGGTCGAGACCATTGGTCACGCCTTCTTTCATTGCAGGGCGGTAGTGCCGTTGTGCAGGTTTGTTGAAGGCCTCATGGTTCGCATGCTGCGGGGAAAGTTCTTTGTCCTTGAGGCCAATTCTGTTTGTAGCAATGTGCTGTCGCAGATGACGAAGGCTGAACATTATGTGTTCTGTTGCTTACTAGGTGTTATGCGAGTCGTGATCTGGACGACGCGTCAGAAGGAATTCCATGAGGGCGAGAAGTTCACCTCTTCCCAACTGATCTTGTTCTTTAAGCATCAGCTTAAAGTCAAGATTAGGACGGAAAGGCGGCGGCTCACCTCATCGGAATTTGGCAAAAGGTGGGTGAATCTTGCGCGTATGTGTCGAAAGAAAGGGGCTGACCTAGAGTGGCATTTTGATGCCGGTTAGGCATCAGGATATTGTTTTCCTGGGTTGAACGTGGGCAACCCACCCCTGGATTTAGGATAGATTAGGGTTTATTTTATTGTTTAGTTTCTTCTTTTCCAGTAAACTTAGCTAGGGTGTGTTTGCTCATTGGCCCCTTTTATTTCTGCCCCCATTCTTTTCCTTTAGTTTAACTCCCCATCCCATCCCTCGTTAGGTGGTCAGTGATTTCAGTTCTCTGGTAGATGCGGGGCGCTTTTCGTTTCGCGTGCGTGTTTTCGTATTTGTTGTTGTGTCTGAATGAGTGCATGGCTGTGTGAGTGATTGGGATGGATCAATGTTTTCTCTATTCTTTAAAAGCCCCGCATCGATTTCGTCTAGTTAACTTATTTTTCTGCCACATTTAAGGTTTGTGGGGGTTTTACTACTAACATGATTTTGTTTAGTTTCTTGTATATATTTTTGTCATATTGTATATAATCATTGGGGTGCTTTTAAACTTGTTATTTTAATTCCCCTCCCCCCCCCCCCCAGAGACATTATTTGTACATATGGGATTAAGTAGGATTTTCATTGAGACCGTGAGGTATTTTGGTGGGTGTAGTAAGAAAGGTATGTACGAATGTGTTGTTTTGGTGGAAGGAATATTGTTTTGGTTTGATTGGGTCAGTGCTTGTGGCTCGCTAAGTTTAATTATAAGACAGATGATGACCGTCCTTTTTCCCCCAGCCCCTCTTTTGGCCTTGTGCCGCATTTGTTGTATAATTCAACAATAAATATCGTTTAAAGTATCAGCTTCTGGTGAATGTTAGAGTCGGCTGATAAATTTGATTTTGTTGCAATTTGGTAAATGGTGAGTGAAAACTTCACAATTACACAAGCCAAGAGAGGAAAACTTGAATTGGAAACTCGTAGTTTCGTATACTGAGAAAGACATCTAGACAACTGAAGGTAAGATACAGTGTTTCTGTTTGATTTAGATCTCTGCAGAGCGGTTCATACGTTATTATTTTATTTTTTAATTTCAACACAACATTATACAATGCATTTTAAATGATTATGAATATTTAAACCATTCGGTATTTTATTATGTTTGAAACAATATATAGTGAACGAATTAAGTTTTCAAATTGCGTTAATTTATCAGTTTTCTGATTTGCAGCACATCTTTTGAGTTTAAACTATTTATGAGTATATATGTTAATAGTTTAAAACCAAATAGAAGTGGATTTTATTATTGACGCATCAAAATTGTCATGTTGGTAAAATTTGAAAACTAACCTACGATATACAACGAAAAATTTACGATTATAATTTACATTCGCACACCTAAACTCATGAAACTGCAAAGATTGAAACTTACTTCAAGAGTTAATGTACTTTTTTATTAAAATTTAATCACCGCGTACAACCAGAGCTGTGACTAGGTCCCCGAACACCAGAATGAACATGCAGTTAATTTATGAAGTCTTTTAAAAAATGTAATACTCAAAGTTTTTCCAGCACCACCGCCATTAAGAATTTCTCGCCAGTGTATTACGTCTTTCATTTTGGGCTAAAATAGTTAACTTCATATAGGAAGTAGGCATTTGTATAGTTCATTAAACTCTTATTCTGATAAAAAAATTCTTGTGTTGAAGTCAAATTGGTCAGATGCATGAAATTCACCAAATTATCTTCAGAACTGCCTATGTGAGAAAGCCCCCCCCCCCACTTCCAGTTATTAAAAAAAATGGGGAGAGGCTACGTTTTAGTCCATTCTTTCTCTACTTGAAACTGATCAAACTATAGATTTCCAATTTTAAAATTCCTTTTTACAAATCCCAAAAGTCGTTTAATGTGGGTTCAATCTTAGAGTTTATCAAAACCAACATGTTTGCTATTGCTCTGAAAGTTTCAACATTTATTTTAATTTTGTTAATGTATCATAACTGCACCTTAAGCCATTAATATTTTTATATACTTTTCATAATCTAAGAAAAACGAGGGTCAAATTCAAGTAGAAATGGATTAAAGTCTGACACACATCCATATAATCTAGGTATGTCCAATTTTGGCCATTTTAGCGTTTTTTTTTAGTTGTTTTTTTGTCAGTTGAAAGACACATTAATTTCGAAATTCTTGTAAAAATTAACTACTTGTTGGATTTTAATGAAAACTTCAGAACTTATTCAGAAATGAATGAACTTAATTTAGAAATGTTTGTCTCTTTGAAAGTCATGGTATAAATATTTTTTTTTATATCTGTTACCCCCCTCGAATTTAATTCTATGAAAACACAAAAAAAAATTTATTTGCAACCTGAATTTTTTTTTTTAATTAAATGCACAAAACTCTGAAAAATCTAAATCATCGATTTTTTTGTTAAAAAAATGTCCGAAATTGTCCAAACTTTTACTTCAATTGTAAAAATACAAAACCCAATAAAACTAAGACAATATTTAATTAAGAAAGTTTTTAATGGCTTTTCTGAATAATATATACGAAGGTAATTATTATATGAAAGAAAAAATTTTTTTTGATGAACAATGAATTTTTACATTAATTTCTTTTTTTTTTCAATTTTAAGTACACAATATGACAAAAGGTTGTTATATATTTATACATTAAGTTCTTTCTGCAACCTTATGGAAATGATATATTATGTTCTCTACTTTTTAAAGATCATAAATTTGAAAGCTTATTAAAATCTGACAACCATAATTATTTTAAAAATAATTTTTAATATTCCAAAATTGTATTTAAAATCGTCTACAACGAAAGTACGGATGCACATTGTTGAAATAATGTCACATGAGTAGTTTCCTTTGATAGAAGCAAGTTTTTTTTTTTACTTCAGAAATGGCTTTGATTCGTTCAATAACAACAAAACAACGCTTGTCAAGTTTTCTGAATATCGTCGTATTATTTTCAATTTTTTTCTTTTTCTATTCAAATATAATCGAATAGTGGGATAAAAGAAAATACCGACTATTTACAATTACAAAAAAAAAAAAAAAACGCCCTTGGAAGTCCACCCAAATTTTCAAGTTTTGAAATCGAATGCATAAATTCATTGTACATTACTTTGGAATTATTATCTACACGACAAATTATCAATTAAAACGATTTTTGGAGTTTAAATTTTCTGGAGTTAGCTCGCTACTACTCAAACTAAAAAATACTTGTTGAGTCAAAACAAAACCAACATAGCATGTTAATTTTATTAATAAATAAAATAAAACTCATATTACTGCCATATAATTATTAATAAATAGAAAAAAATCTGCCTTAATAAAAAAGAAATAAAATCTCATTTCATTAAGTTAACCCGTTTCAATTAATGGTGTTTCATGTAATTTTTATATTCTCAGAAAAATATTTCATGACTGAAATAATAAACCTCAATTTAAAAAAATGTATTTTTTTTACTGTTTTATTTTTACTTGTAAAATTTGATTTTCTTTCATAATTTAAATGTTATTTTCAGTGCAGAATTCTTCCTCAAACGTAAGGTAAAAAAAAAAAAAAAAAATTTGAAAGTGAATTTTTTTTAAAAAAATCTACTAACCAGATTCACTTAAAATTAGAACGAATTATATCACTTTGGCGCTACCGTCCAATAAATTTCCGTGCCGTAAGTTGTGAATATATTGACGTACATCAATTAACGCCTGTCAAAAATGACTCAAAATAAACCACCCTGGTTGGAAATATCTCTCTTAAAAAATGTTCTGCTAAAAATGTAAGTAATGTTTCTTTCAAATTACATTAAGTATACTTTAATCATTCTAAATTTCCTAAGATAACAAAAGAAAAAGGTGTAATTGATTTTTCATGATTTTTTAACTAACAAACTATGATCTTTCCGACAGAAATGTCGATAAGTTCGATTTTACGAAATTTTTTGACTCGAAAAAAAACAAGATTTTTTAATAAAATTTTTAACATTTATAGGAAGGATTAAAAAATCTGAAAAAATATTCAGAAAATACTTTGGTCTTTCCTCTTTAATAACAACATAAATATTTAAACGTTAAAAATTGTTTTATCAATTTGGGGACCTTTTTTCGTCAAGGTATACCACTTTTTAGCGAAATATTGGACATACCTAATATAATCGATTTAAAATCAAATCTTTGAGACTTATTGATTAGTAGGACTTTTTAAAATCCCACTCTATATTTGAGGGAAGAAAACTATTTTTCTTGGGTCGTACACCGTTCTATTAATTTGATATATATATATATATATATATATATATATATATATATATATGATGTTCTTTATGGATTATCCTTCTATTTAAATTAGGTACCTTCACGAGATCGCTAAAAAAAGAGCATAGCATGATGAAAAAAAAACGCCAAACTTGATGAAAACAAAATTTTATCGTCTAAATGTTTGTTATTATTAAAAGGAAAGATCAAAGGTTATTTTAATTATGTTTAAAAATTTTTCTTTCTTTTTAGCCTAAGTATCAAGCATCCACTGAATATCATTGCAACAGGATTGTAATTGTTCTTGGGTGAAGAATTTTTCCACAATAAGAAAACCCTAAAATGTACAATGCCAAAATTATTTAAAAAAAAAAAAAACTGACAATGACTGAATCTTGAATATAAAATGGTTTTCCTTTCATCAATCCAGTATATATTCCAAGCATTTTTTCAATTAAAGTAAAGTTCCTTTTTTTTTATTATTACCTTTTTTTTTCAAATATTTAATTGCTCAGTGTAGGATAAATGAGTGTTGCTTTTCCTCATTTGAAGTGTAATGTGTTTATTTAAATTCCACTCACTCAAGTGGATTAATTTGTGGACTTATGCTTATTTCTCCATTTGTGCTGAGTAAAGAATATTTTTTTCATGAACCTTCCTATAATTCATTCTGTTGAGTATAAATTCAATGGTTGACGTTAAAATGCTTGGTGTACAAGAAGTTTTTATCAAGTAATGGAATAAGATTATGTTGTATACAAACATCCATAAGTATATATGTATGTACATAACTATATATGAAAAAATTCTCAGAGTTAACCTGTAAAGAAGACAATAGGAAAACTGTATTATTAGCCGTGTTTCGTTGAATGTGAACTTTTTCAAGGCAAAAACGAAATGAATTTATTAAAACAAAGTAACTATTAACAACAAAACAAAATGTCCTTAACAACTAGAAGCATTTAGAAAATGATATTGTATTCATATTGTCAAGTACTATCATGTGTGGAAATATTGTTTTTATTGTTGTGTTGATGAATTCAACCATTTTCTTTTGATTTTTTTTCTTTTTTTGATACAGTTGTGTACCTTTGCTTGGGAGAGTAGTAATTCTGTTTGGAAAAGTGATTTGGGGAAAAGGCCTGGGCGTAGATTAATATTTGGATAATATTCAATGGCAGCACTCTCGAGGATTTTCCTTCTGAGTGAGTTATTATTGGGTTGTATATATTTATGTACTTTAATTATTTTTTGTCTAATTATGAATAAAAGCATTCAACGTACTTAATATAATACTTCACTATTAGTCACATAGAATGGACATTATTGCTGTGTTACCTTAACATGTAAGCACAGTGAAGTTATGGATAGCGGCTCGGTTTGAGGAATCAGAGAGCCGAGTTCAAATTCCAATCGAATCCATTACATTCACTTACATGCTAATACCCTTGGGAAAGGTATGAATCCTCCTCTTCTCCCCCAGCATTGGGTAAACAGCAGGACAGACCGGATTCTATAGCCTTGAATGGCAACTAGTCTACTGCAGAAAGAAATGGCAACTTACTGGGGGGGAAAAAAAATCTGCCTCGTCAGTCATGTATCGAAAGATGAATGATTGCCTGAGCTTGTATCACACATGGTACATAACACAGTGGTGTAAGGGGAATAACCCTGAGAAGACACAAAAGAAAAAGGGACTCTTCATGAGGGAGGGAGAGGACTTCTGGTGAGGAGACCAGTGTGTATAGACCTTGAAAATAAACCTTGTCAATTATTCCTATTCAACATGTTCCTTACCTGCACATCTGAAATAGAAAAACACAACATGGTGTCAGGAGTGGCTTCAGTGAGTAGACTCTAGTATTCATACCCTGTTTGAGACATTGAAAAAAAAAAGATTGCAAAGAAAAAGGCAGTGAATTGGGGGAAAAAAAACATGGCCATCCCTACACAACAGCAACCATGTGTGTCTTTCACTATTCAACCTCCAGAATTGTTCAATTTTTAGAAAGCTACTTGAATAAGAAAAATGGATCTGTCATTTTGAAAGATTCTGGCAAGCAAGTGATCTCCATATTACTACACAAGCAAACCAGCTAAATACCTTAATTTATTGTATGGGAGATCAAGATGACGATAGTCTGCAAATTCTAAAATTGTCAAAACGGGAAATAAATGACTATGATAGCATTAAATAGGGTTTTCATGCATTTTATATTGGAAACAAAAACATAATTTATAATCAAGCAGTTTTTAATAGGCAGCAACAGGGACCCAAGAAGATCATGGATTCTTTTGTGACAGCTCTATGTATTAACTAGACATTGGGGTTTAAAAATGAATTGATCAGGGACCATTTAGTTGTTGGGCTTTCAGACGTGTTTGCCTGAAAGAATGCAATTAGACAGAAATCTCATGCTGATAAAAGCCGTTGAGATGGCCCAACAGGCTGAAAGAGTCAGGTAACAACAGTGCAATAGAGATAGTCCTACTGAGACATGTTCTGTGGGCAGAATAATATGAAAAGGGAAATCACTGCAAAAATACAGAAACAAAAATTAAAAATAAAAGTCAGAATAGAAGTGTGGAAATATCCCTTACCATCTCAAAACACAATGCCCTTGTCAAAGATGTGACATGTCTTGCATGTGGAAAAAAAAGGACACTACAAGCATGTGTGTACATCAACAGCTGTCCATGAGATAACAGAGGATGACAGCAGAGTTTTCTTGGGAGCAATATCAGCGAGTGGAGACTCATGGAGGGCTGACCTTAAAGTGGATGGCAGAAGAGTAAAATTTAAGATCAACACAGGCACTGAATGTTGTATCAGACAAAGTGTTCAACCAGATTTATGGAAATAATGCCCCCAAAACTTGCAAAAGCAACAAAGGATGTGTTCCACTGGATTTTCAAGGGCTTTTGAATATCATACTCTCAAAAGGAAGGAAGAGGACACAAGAATAAGCCTATGTGATTAAAAAATCTGTATATAGCTCTTGTTGTGATCAACACGATGCAACTGGTGTCCTCTGTTAACAACATTGACCTGGATATACTGAAAATTCAATACCCAAAAACTGAGTAGTGCTTTTGGTAGGTTGCAGAAATCTTACGCTATTAAACTCAAACCTGATGCAAAACTATTTTCACTCAAAATGCCATGATGTTTACCCACTTCCTTTGTTGCACAAAGTAAAAAAAAGAAAGCCAGCCTATGGAGCAGATAGGTGTTATTCAGCAACTGAATGGTATGCTGGAATGTTAGTGGTGATGAAGAAGTCAGGAGACCGTCGTATATGTGTTGACCTCACACAGCTGAACAAATCAGTATGTAGAGAAAAATACATTCTACCATCAATAGAACAAACTCTTAGATCACTCGCTGGTGCCTACATATTAACAAAGTTAGATGCTAGCAGAAGAGTCAGCTAAACTGACCACTTTTATCATACCTTTTGTTAGTCTACTTCAAAGAGATACCATCTGGGATAACATCAGCACCATAACACTTCCAGAACAGTATGGGCACGAAGGCTACTGAAGATTTGGAAGGTTGTAGTCTGCCATATAGATGATATTCTGATATGGGAACACTCTCAGGAAGAACACAACTCATCTACAAGCAATCTTGTGGAAACTGGAGATGGTTTGGCTCACACTCAACATGAACAAGTGTGAGTTCTCAAAAAGTAAAGAAAAGTTCCTTCAGCATATTATTTCAGGTGAAGGAATTAAAGCTGAGCCAAGCGAAACAGCTTCCATAAGAGAAATACAGAAACCCACAAGTGTAATTGGACTTCAAAGCTTCCTGGGGATGGTGAACCAATTGGAAAAGTTCATACTGCAGCTAGCTGAAAAGCACAAATCTCTGTGAGACTTGCTTTCGAAAAGAAATCACTGGTACTGAGGTGAAGACCACACTAAAGCTTTCAATACATTGAAGGAAGATTTAGTAAATACACTAGTGTTAGCTCTTTAAAATCCAAGCAAAGAGACTAAAATATCAGCAGATACATCCAGCTTTGGGCTGGGAGCAGTCCTTTTGAAAAAGTGAAGCAAAGAGTGGAGGTCTGTTTCCTACACCTCCAGATCACTCTCTTCGGTTCAGCAGAGGTATGCTCAGATAGAAAAAGAGGCAGTAGCATTGACATGGGCTTGTGAAAGGTTTTGAGATTTTATTATAGGCCAACATTTCCTGCTCAAGACAGACCAGAAACCACTGGTGAGCCTCCAAGGGACACAAAGTCTGGATGTCTTACCCTCAAGAATACAATGCTTTCAGATGAGACTGATGAGGTTTTTATAGTATATTACATGTTACAGGTGATGCACTGTCATGAGCTCCAGTAAAAGTAAACACAAAAAATGCCAACACAGAACTCATGGAGAGCACTAACATTTATATGAATCAAATAATGGAGAACCTACCAGCAAGTGTCCCCTACCTGGAGAATTTGTGTCAACACCTTGGAACTAACAACATGTGTGTTCACAGTTATGCAGATGTGCAAGTATGGATGGCCTTAAATACACATATTCTGGAGTGTTGAGAATGTACTGAATAGTATGTACATTCCTAACTGTACAGGATGGGCTTTTGCTTAAGGGTACAAGATTAGTCATTCCGTCAGCACTTAGGAATGACATCCATGAAGGTTACCAGGGTATAGTCAAATGCAGGGAGCGTGCAAGTCAGAGAGTATGGTGGCCAGGATTAAGCCAGCAGCTAAATGAATTAGTATTTGTTAATAGTGGACTACTCATAGAAATAGTGAACATCACGCTCTCAAAAGCTACAAATGTCACAGTTCATCTGAAATCAATACTGACAATGGTCCAAAATTTGCATGCTGTACATTTTCAGCTTTTGGATTTCAGCATGTAACCAGCAGCCCAAGGTATCCAAAGAGAAACAGGGAAGCTGAACGGGCAGTCCAGATAAACCTTCTGACTAAAATGACAGATCCGTACCTTGCCTTGCCCACATACAGATCAACGCTACTTCAGAATGTATTTAGCTCAGCTCAGTTGCTGATGGAGCATAAGTTTCACACTACAGTACCAACTCATCCATTGCAAATGCACCCAGAACTACCAGGTATATTATCTATCTATCTATCTACATGTGTGTGTGTGTATATATATATATATATATATATATATATATATATATAAAATTTAGGAAGTGGATTAAATCAGACATATTGTTATTTTTAATTTATTTTGTTTGAAAATTATTTTCAATGGATACTCATACTTTATCCAACTACATCTACAGAAATCTTGCCAGAAAAATGTGTCCTCTGACAGGATTCGGACTTGCGCTCCCTATGGGGAACCATTAATGCATGTGATGTGCCTAACTGCTCAGCCACGTACGACTTACAGTCAAACAAAGCCCAAATAGTACCTTTTGAACACACACTCTCTGCCAATTCTCAAAACATCCATATCTGCTCTGTATCTGTAGACAAGACAAGATTTCTCAAATATTCAGGTAGATGTAGTTGGATAAAAATACTGTTTATCGTAATTCCCCATGATAATATGCATTTTTTTCCTAAAAGAAATATGCAAAATTAGGGGTGCATATTATGCACAACTACAAGAAAATCTTTAATAACTACTTACCTCAAATGCACATAAATTGTCGCATTATCAAGACCAATAAATTTCATTGATATGATTTCTTTGTTTCTTGATTCAATTTATTCTTTGTTAAATATTTCTCAGACCAACTCTTATTCTGTCTACATTTTAAGCACAACTCAACTTCTGTATAACTTACTTGAACTACTAATACTGTGATCATATACATTGTTCTGGAAAAAGAGAAAAATCTTATTCCCTTAAAATTTTTCTTTCCTTCTTTTACTCGGCACAGTAAATCAGATTTGTATTCTGCATTAGTTATTCGGATAGTCAGTTTTTAAAAATTGGCACAATATAAGAAATTCTCTTTCTCACTACAATGAGTATTTTGTCAGATTTTAGGAAGTGAGTGAATCAGAACTTTTCAGCACCTCCTCTGAAGTTGAATTCTCATTGCAAGTTAAAACATAAAAGCTAAATAATATTTATGGAATATTATTTAAATTTAACTTTCATTGGCTGATATGATTAGAGAAAAGCAGTAGAAAATTTTGCCAAATAATTTCATGGTCAATTGTTTATGGACTATATTGTTTCAGCTTTTTATTTCAACTTGTGTAAATCATTTTGCATTGTGAACATATTACGATTCATGGACTATACCTTTTTCTCACTGAAAAATACTTTTTTACTTTCTCTCATTAATTCTTTTATTTAGTTTCTCATACATTTAAAAATCCAAAAATTTAAGGTAGAGCTCAATTATACTTCAATTTTACTTGCCAAACAAATGTAATATTCATCTGAAGGTTTTATTATTTCAATAAATAGCAAGAATGTTTAAAATAGGAATCCTTCAGTGGTATAATTATACTTTTGTATAATGAACAATTGAACAATATTGAAGGCTATTTTTTTTGTCAATGACAAAGAAATTTTTCTTTTCAAGGATGCTTGTTTCTTGCTGCTGTTTTCTTTTTGCTTATCATTTGCAGTTATGTAAAAAATCACTTCTTTCAATAAAAAAGAAAATCACTTTTAATAAAAAAGGAAGTCACTCCTTTCAATAAAATTTAACATAGTTTGATATATTTGTTTAACATTCAACAAGTGCAGACATTCTTTGAGATTTTGTAAAATGATGTAAACTATTTTTAATTTATATTTATGTTTCCAGACAGTAAACAATATATAAATATCATTAACAATATCTTTTAGCAACATATTAACTAGACCTGGGATTCCCAAATCTATGGTCATGACCCTTTATAGGTTTTGCGAGGGTTTTTCTGAGGGTTGCAGATGATCTTGTAAGAATGTGTAATTTACAATATTTCATTACCTTACAGAGATGGTTTTCAAATATAGTCTTACTGAGTTGAAAGAATGATCTGGAAACGTTTGACCCCAGTGCATTCGGTGAATGAATCGCAAGAAAATAAATTAAGGCATCATTTGTACTCAGTTCATCAAAATCCTGTTGAAAAACATTTGAGTTACTGGAAAGATAAGGAAGTACTAAACAAAATGGAGGTGGATTGATTCTTCTTTGAGTTCAGCTTTTTCTAAGGAGAAAGCTTCTTTGGCATCCTTTGAAGTGGCATGAATAATTGCAAGATGCAGAAAGCCACAGAACATTTGGAGAGGAATTGGTAAAGCCAGCAGCATTGGCAACTGTAAAAACTCTTAGCGGAGCAGAAATTGTCAAGAAGGTTGAATCTTTACCACTTTCTGATAATAGCATTAAACATAGAATTGGTCTAATTTCAGAAGATATTTTAGCTCAATTAATTGTGGCAATGAAAAAAGCAGGAAAATTTTCTCTGCAGACAGATGAGTTTATGGATGATGCTGGTAATGTTCAACTGATAGTTTATGTTTGGTACAGGAGAGAATATGACATTCTATAAGAATTTCTCTTCTGTTATACTTTGACAACTACTAGAAGTGGATAAGTGATCTTTAATATGATAAATGATTTCTTAAAGAAACATGATCTGAACTGGTCGAATTGTTTGCCAGTGTGTGCTGATGGAGCTCCATCAATGATGGGATGTTGTCAAGGTTTTGTTACTCACATTAAAGCAGAAAACCATTATGTCATAATAATTCAGTATTTTTACATTGAGAAAACCTTGCCTCTCACCACTTGCAATCAGATCTTCAAGTTCTAAATGTCCAGGGCTTTAAACTCAAATATTTTTCATAATATGTAAAGAAATGGGATCACATCACCGAGTCTTGCTGTTCCACTCTGATGTCCATTGTCTATCTTGACGATAGATTCTTGCAGTTATGTAAATGTCCAACATAAATTTTCAGTTATAGAAATGTTCACACATAACTTTAATATAATTGAGTCATGTATGTTTTTTAAAAGAAAAGTCTCTTTTTGTTGAATAAATGTCAAAATTTGTTTACTTATAATATTAAGTACTCTAAAAATACCAAGCTAATTTTCACACCATCCTGACAGTACATTTCCCTACTTAAAACAAATGTTTATTCATACTTTTGTAGAACTGCTTATTTTGTATAAACACACTCACTTGATATTAAGAATAAAACATGAATTTAATGTTAATTTCATGCCAGCAATTCAGAAAAATAGAGATGATTAAAAAGAAAGCTGCAAAATGTTGTGATCGAAGAGTAGGGTACATAAATATAATAAATAGATTGATTGTTGTTAGGGGGGTTGAGTAGATTAAATCATCTTTGAATTTATTCGACAAATATAAACCCAAGAGTCTTTAACTGGGTTTTCCTCAGCAGTCACTTCAGTGGGTATTTAAAAAAAAAAATAGATAGCATGACTATTTATAATTGGGATAACAAATTGACAAATAAAGAAAATGTCGGTGATAAACATTTGTATTTAGAAAAAATATCTCAAAGGAATCTTTGTTCTTCTATTGAGATATTGTAGCAGATATGATTTGTGTATTTGTCAGTTAAAACACACACATTAAAATAATTGCCATTTTTATTAATATGATTTATTTTATTATCTTTTTTAGGTGGGGGTTAACTTTATAATAGCAACAAAACATCAATTCACAAATCATAAATATATATATATATATATATATAACACTTTATCGAAAGAGAATAAGAAAAGTTAATAATATCCAAAAAGAGACTTTCACAAGAGCGTATTTTAAAATTTCTTGAATTTCAACATTTTGTTTATCATTTCACTTTTGTTTATCATCACTTGCCTTGATAAAGTTGGATGACAAAGCGCGTCAGCAAAAAAACTACTTATTGTTTTCCTATTGTCTATTTTATTCAATTTGTCTTTTCTAAAGAAAAAGGACTTTTACATATATATATTTTTTGTAACCTAGGGACAGTTACTAAATAGAATAATCACACGATGGTTGGTAATGAACAATAATACTTAGGACATGAACAACACGTATAAGATTCACCAGCAGCACATATAGAAAAAGTAGTCAACTGCTAGAAGTGAGTCAAGTGAATTCCACAATGAATCTTCAACTGCAGGCCAACATACAGTATTTACTAATGTATTTATGTGAATGGAGACATACCATTATCCTCTTTAGGTATGCTGCAACATATATATATATGTACTTTATTTTAGGATATTACATGAAAAACATGTCAAAATCGCTACACAGTTGCAATCGTGTTTCAATGCATATTAATACATCTCATCAGGTGGTTGTAAATTACTGGCGAGTGAACAATTTATTTACATTTAAAAAGCAAAATTCAGCCTATTTTTATGAAAAAAGAAAAAGGGGATGCTTATAAGGTTTGTGGGCTTTATTCAGATCAACCAATCAAATATGACCTACATTAAATTTAAATTAAGGGAAGATGCAAAAATTAAGAAATTATTTATCATAAATGGGTCATGACCCATAGATTTGAAATCAATGGCAACAACAAACGTTAAACAGGAGCAGATGGAAATGGATACGTATTATACATTAGACAATGTCATTTTCTAAGAAAAGATGAAGTAGTAATCTAACAAAATGCTAGACAAGTTATATGCTTTGTGTGTTTCCTACATAAAATTTTTTATAGTTGATAAATAAATAGCTTCTTTAAAAAACAGTAAATAATTTAAATGTGTAGCGATTGCTAAGTTTTTCCACGCCCACATTTTATTTGTCTGGGATTAGCTAATAAATCAATGCTACCTTTCTATAGGACAATTTAGCCATCGCAGTTGTTTTAATTTTTAACCAATTCGTCTAGAATTCGCATGTCTACACAAATCTACGATCTTACAATATTGCAAACACAGACACAGAATTTTGTAATATAAACCTACATTTCTCTCTGTGACTTAGCCAAGCTCAATCAACCAGGACTCTGTTAATTTCTCTAACACAACACACTTTTTGATCAATTGTATCCTTGTGTTATCTATTCTAACAAATAGTTCCTCGTTCTAATATTGATTCCTGAACATTTTCTCTCAAGAGGATTTTTTTTGGACAATCAATTACAAATCAAAATACAGTTAAAGGGGAAGAACTTCTCTCCCTTAATCTATACATTGAATACAATTTTATTGCATGTTTGTCCTTGGATGTTATTTCAATATATACTTGTTGATTCACATTTGGAGTTTTGTTGTTTACTTGAATTCTGTACGTTGAAAGTATAATAATATAAATAGTAGTGGTCCATCTACCCACTGGTCCATTACAATTGGTGACCCCGACGTGATTCGCCACCAAAAAAAAAAGAAAAAAACCCAATTTGTAGCAACAACACCTAAGAATTCAACATACAACACTTCAACTTGGCGTGAAGAATTTTTTCTCTACCACGTACGCAAGATGAAGAATCTGCTAGGAAAGAATATAATGTCGGATTCACTGACAATCTGCTCACCCAAATCCTAGCAACCCTTCCTGAGGATTTAGACTAGATGAAAATGGCTGAAATAGCCAACAAAATCAATGAGGCTAAAGCCCTCAATAGTATGCACATCCACGAACCACACGGCACCCCCGTCGATGCCTTGATTAGTAAGCTGAAACAACAAATCAACAAGTTGTCGATTCAGCTGGATCGTCTGAGCAGAGAACGTTCGCCCCCCCCAGCTCACAACTTATACAAGTCACGCCAACATTCCTGATCTAACTCGCAAGGGAGGACGACTACTACCTGTCAGTATCACCGCAATTTCCGGCAGGCAGCTTGGCCATGACCACCAAGATAGAAGGCCTATTCGGTAGTGACGTGACGTCACAAAAGTAGTCCATGCAGTGAAACAGACAGTAATCATAATGTAACGAATAATTGTAAGAAAAAAATTGGTTTTAGAAAACTTTTAAAAAATACATTGTTTTACAAAACAAATAAACAGAATTGGATTTTATACAGAACTTTATTTCATATTAATTTTTAAAAAATAACCAATAAGAAAAAAAAATGTTGCTGAATGTTTTGTTAAAGAAATTAAACATGTTAGATTTCATTAAATTTTAAAGACTGAAATTCGTTCATTATTTTATTTGTTTCAAATTTGAAAACATTTTAAAATCATTATCAGTATTGTTTTAATTTGCATGTTTTTATCTTAATTTTAGTAATTATTCTGTAAAGTTACAATATCGTAATTATTAATGATTATTATTCATATACACTCGGACAGCAACAACTCAATTATGAATTAGGAAACAATTAAATAGACGAGCAAATTACATGTAAATGATAAATAAACGATTAAAATATAAATAAGAAACAAATAAACTAAATACATGAAAATAAATAAATTTGATACAAAAAAGATTTAGAAAAGTAGGTTACAGACAATTCATTTTAAGAATGAAATTCATTCATGATTTCAGTTGTTTCACATTTGAACATTTTTTATAAATCATAATCAGCATTGTTTTAATTTGCATGTTTTTATTTCAATTTTAATTATTCTGTGAAGTTACAATTTTTGTAATCATTAAGAGATTATTACAGTAACAACTGAATTATGAATTAGGGAACAAACAATAATTAAATAAGCAAATTATAATTAAATGATGAATAAATAAAATAATTATGATAAATAAATAAGACAATTAAACATAAACAAGAAGCAAAAACACAAACAAGAAAATACATTAGATACAAACAATAAATAGATTTAAAAATCAAATAATACTTTCAGAAAAATAGGTTACTGATACAAAATTTAGCTGAATGAAGTTTTCTTTTTCTGCTTAACTTGTTACTTGTAATATTATTATTTTCCATACATTCTTTGTATTTTTTCTATATTGTGACCCTCATCACAAGTGTCAACATAAAAAAGAACCTCATAATCTGCAAAAAACATTCAATGTTATATGCATGGCTTATTTTATTTTTCTTTGATTTACTGAATGAAGAAAAGAATGATTTTTTTATCAGCTTATCAATGACTACATAATTACTCAGAACAAAATTTATAGTTTCATCATTAGAATATAAGAGAGAACCTCTATTAATCCCCTGAAAATAGCTGCTTATTTCAGGTATTTCTTCCACATTATCTCTTACACTTCCAGATATTAAATCTTTGCAGCTATTGCATTTAATTTTCTTAAAAACTGCATTACACCAATAACTTGCTAAGTATAGTATTACAGGTAGAACTTCTCTACAATTATTTACATAATCCTCTTTAACATCAATTCTATATTTATATATATATATATATATAACTTTTCCTCCTCTGTCACTTCATCCCAGTTTGGTTCTTGTAAACTCTTTAAATCAATTTTAATGCATTGCTGATTAAATGGTAAGTTTAATTTTAAAACTGATTGCATTCTAATAATTTTTTCACACTCAAACACTTGTCGTATCGAGATATTATACTGATCCCCAGTAAGTTGTTGATATTGACCATACCTTGCTTCAAGGTGATCAGTTTGAAATTTGCCTGGTAATATGTATAGCATTTTCAGTTCTTCTATGCAATACTTGGTCAGTTCTAGAAATGCATAGGTTGTATGATGCAAAGCATTGAAGTTTTCCTTTGTTAATTTGCCATTTCTTCCAGAAATGCTATTCCAAGATTCTAACCAGTCACAGAATACAGAGAGAAATCTAAAATTTTCCTCATTCATTCTAAGTGGATTGCAGTATTTATTTCTAAGCCGACAACCTTTATATGGCATTTTAACATTCATTATTGTCCACCAAATATAAAATATGTTTATATATTCTGCAAATATTTCTGTTTTCCTAAGATCAATAATCCTTGAATAGTGTATTCATTAAAAATTTGCAGAACTAAATTAGCATTTTGCCTTTCAAGATTAGTAGGAGAAAGTGCCTTTGAGGTTAATTTATAACAATATTTTAAAATTGACTGAAATTCTAAGGCATGAAGTTTCTGTAAGGTAGAAAATGTGGCACTTTGGATACTATCTAATTCATGATCTCCATCATGACAAGATTTGGGGAACAGCATGCATTTATTTGCATCTTTTTGACTAAGCCAATTGTTTCTAATGCATTTTAATATATGGACTGAGTCAAAAAGGAAGAAAAGAGGTTGAGACTTTATAACTGGGGGTGGATATACAATGGAAAGCTTTGGAGAACTGCAAAAGAAAGATATAGCTTTTTTATTTATAGCATTATTATCTGTTATGATTGATAATACTTGAAAGCCTATCTCCTCTAAACCAATTATTATATGTTTAACTATGTCAAATAACTTCTCAGCTTTAAGATATTTAGTAGGCATAACATGCACAACATTTTATATTGTGAGAATACACTGCTAATCCTAAAAGCAAAAGCACTTGTTGCAGCTTCATTGCTGTTATCAGATAAGCCAACAATATTACCACCCTTATAATCTATTTAGATGAATTTCATCAACAAGTAAAGATACTGTGATGTCCTGCACTAGGAGCTTAAATTTATTTTTAATATACATAAGAAAATTGTTATCATGTTGCTCAATCAAAGGATTCATATATGTTGATAAGGTTAATCTTTTAATGGTTGAATAGCTAGGTAAAATTATATTTTTGCTGTCTCTTAACAATCTGTCCCCTTTAGGGGAGCAGTTATATAACAATGAAGAAAATATCATCATTTCTGTTGAATAATCAAGCTTATTTTGTGTCATTAAATTTAGCTGCTCATATATAAATTTGATTGCATTAATATGTTTGATTCTTCTTGCACCAATAGTAGAAATGACATTACCAATTTTAATATAAAACTCATATTTTGAGGTTCAAGTTGCTGTTGTTCTGTGTACATTTTTTTCATGTTTTCTATCAGAATTTCAAGAGTATTTTGATCAGTTACGTGTTTAGAAATTTTATAATCCCCTATTGAATGTATTTCCACATTTCTACAAAAAAACATGTACTGCAAAATCAGATTCAATTACAAGAGACAGATAGATTTTTGGATATGGGGATTTGATGATGCTGAATATAATAAGTGTCTCTTGCTGACTAACAAAACTCCAGTAATTTCTATCAAGGAAATTTAATTTCCCTTCTAGATCATTATTATTATGGAATTTATAAAGATATAAAATTATTTTAATCCTCAAAGTTTCAATTGAGTTTAATAACTTTTTAAAACAAAGGAAAGCTGTTTTAAAATGTGTTGTGAATTACAGGCATAAAATTCAATTCAATTAAAGTTTCATTTAGTCACGAATAAAACAATTCTAAAAAATCGTTAAAATTATTTTTTATGTATATAAAATATTCCTTTAGAAATTCATGAATGAATTTATGTCGAAAATTTCTTTAAAGTTTATTTCTTAAAAAAATGAGATTTTAAAAACAACACGTACAAGAATGAATGTCTCTCTCTCTAAACTTTCTCGCTAGATTTATGTCTTATTAACTTTGTTATGAATTACAAAGACATGGTATTAATTTTATCATTAAAGTTTCAATAAAATTTACTTATCTTTTAATACAAAAAATACTCACTCTGCTGAATTTAGTAGATAAAAATGATCTCTTCTGATTGTACGAATCCAAACATCAGATAATTCTTTATCTTTAGTTAAAGAAAATACATGTTTTTATAATTCCCTTTGCAATTTGGTACAATGCATCTATAAGGCATTGTTTTTGTTTTAAATTAATTCAATATTTAAAAGAAAATATTAATAAGTAATTTAAAAATGCAGCCGTAAAAAATTAATTCAACTATGAAGAACCAGTAGTTAGAAATTGTTGAGCAGACCAATTCAATCATGCCACAATTAGAAGCTGGCAGAATTCTAACTAGAAGTGGTCGCGTTATAAACAAAAATCCATCAGATACAGAAGAGAAATTTAATAATGACAATTCTAGGAGCATGAGGATTGTCTAGCACTGGGGTTGTTCATATGTCATCAATATAATAATGAACATTATCATTTTCATATCTCGAAATATCTTTGATGTATTGATAAATAGAGAGAGACCAATCACATTTCAATAAAGCGTCTTGCATGCAGCGGATTTAATGTCACGATAGATTGCTGCAGTAGATTTTGTTTTTTTTTTCTTTTCATTCACTCTTACTCACATGGCACAAAAAAAATGAACCTGATTGATACCATAACAGATGTTAATATAAACACATGAAGAGGGGGTGAGCATTATTATTATTGCCTCCTCCTTTCTCTTACTGAAACCAAACAGGGCCGCTGATATATCTTTTTCTTCCACGTTTATTTACAATCCAAATTGTTATTCATGAGTTATATCAGCGCATAACTAAGGAACAAGCAGAATAATAATGATTTCAAAAATTCATAGTGAATGAAATGAAGAAAATTTCTATCGAAAAGCACAATGACTTTTATTTCCCTTGGATTGAACATCATCATCAGCATTTAAATTTAATTAGGATTTCTATCTTCACATAATTTAATAAATAATTCATTAACGGTCAATTTTTAAGTAATTTAAAATATTTATGAAGGCAAAAGATTCTTTTTGACAAACAAATTGCAGTCACTGGCTTAAATTGCGTTGTTAACTTTTATATACTAACTTAAAGAAGAAATTTTTTAAAAATTTAATGAATAAAAAGACAAACTTGTATTTTGATGGATTTTCTCTTGGAAGAGTTAAGGAAAATTTGTTTGTACACAGAATTCTGATTGCGAAAAGATTTCTTAAATGAAACATGAAATTGTTTTACCTAAGGCTTATTTTCTTCTGCAGAAAAGATGTGCTGAATCGAATGTGTTGATTTTAGTTAATTTTAGTATAATTCTATTGTCCTATGTTTGAAACTGTTGTTTTTATGAAAGTTAAAAACATTTATATAATGTCTGAAATTGTTTTTACCCTCCTAAGCTCAACGATACCTCAGTTTTATTTCTACACCACTGTGTTTAGTGAAAAACAAAAAATCGATTTTAAACTGAAAATTTGCTTAATTTTTAAACAAACTTCACTGCAAGCAACAATAAGTTAATTGTTTAACAGTCATTTAACTTGATAATTGAGTTCAGCCGTAAGTGAAGACCCAAGCAAATAGTGATTTTTTACTGGTTTCTTTTTTTATTTTGCATTGATCTTTCAAGCAATTTTCATCAGACTTGACAATGGCTTTCTGTATCCTCTTTTACATCCCTGGTAGCATACTGACAAACTGAATTTGAAAAACTCCAAAATAATCGTGGTCTGAAGTGAGACTTCATGTTGCCCCTTCATGTCCTCGGCTAACTTTGATTGACTACTTCTGTTATATCAGTAAGTGCATTAATTCAAAATGTTTTTTAATGAAATTACTTTAAAGTAATTCAACAAGATAGACTCTGTTACATCTAAACATGATTTTGTTTTGGCTTCATTTTAATTGAATGCTTTTTCTGATCGACCAGTTGGGTATGGCTGCTAGTATTATAATAACAACAACAACAAAATTAATAGAAAATCTTGTAAATCTAGACACAAAATACAAGAAGTTGTACAAGATCTCTCCTTGTTTTATTTATACACTCTAAAAATAACATGCATTCATCTTCAGACATCTGATATGTAGGGGTAGGCGAAATGATGGAAACAGTTGAGTAGTGAAAGTTCTAGCAGTTACCATTGGTTGCTTTAAATTCATCTGAAGTGAAAATGTTGAGTGAGAGACAAGCACAAGCATCAACGAGGGAAAAGTTTCATGTTATCAAGAATAATTAAGAAATCATTTCTTAAAAAAGGGAAAAAAGACAAAAATAAAACATTCAGCACCAAATGATGGAAATTAACCTTTTCACTACATTACCAGATATAACATGCCTATTAATTTTCTCCTTTTCTTTGAATTCAAATCTGCCTATCAGTAAATTCATTTTAGCTTTAGGATTGTTTTTAAGAAAAGTTTTGGTTTATGACCTGGAAACAAAAAGCAGTCTTAAAGAAGTAAGTGAGAAAATTGTTTAATTAAATCACACAACATGCCACATTTAAAAACGATTAATTTGTACCGTAAAAATACCTCTGAGAACAGTAGATTAAAATAAATTGTGTTACACTTGGTTCTCATATAATTTTAAATATGAATAATTTAACAAATTGTAAAAATTATATAGTCCTTAAGTAAATGGAATTGAATAATTAAAATCACTAGTCAACATTAGACATTAGGTCAGTATAAAAATGGTTACAATCTTTGCAGGAAAAGAAATAGGATTTTATATAAAACAAACCTGACTTAAGGAAGTGGAGTATATTTATAAAAATAATCAATTTGGAATTGATGATAAAAACAATGTTCATTGCTGATATTGAGTGAGGATCTATATACATGAAGATGACAAATTTAATGATTATATTATGATATAAATAATAATAATCCAATTTTTATAAAAGAATTGTAGATATATTGAAAAAAGTAGATGGGAATGCGGTTGGTTTGAATGAAATCTGTGTTTCTTATTTAATTCTCTTGATTAATGACAGCTATGAATGAATATAAGAAATTTCAAACACAATTCAAGGCACTGGATGATCTAGGAGAGGTTTAAACTATCATCTTCCAATAGTAAAAAAGAAAAAGTCAATATTTCTGAGTAAAAAAAGAACAACTTATTCCATTGGAAATGTTTTTAAAGACAAACTGCGTGATTTGCTTATTTCTGATGAATCTATGCAAAGGTTTTAAGGAAAAATGTTTTTTATCAAAATCATATATTGCAGTTGTTGGTTGTGAAGCTGGAATGAGAATTCATACGAAATTAGGATGGAACAAAGGTTTTTTGAACAAATCTTTTTTTTTTCCAATAACTATATTAGTGTTTTGTTGTAGTCTTCAAATAATACTTCTATATAAAATCAAGCAAATGTTTCGCATGACATTAAATACAATGAATTACTGAAGCCTGATTAACTAAGCTGTTAATTCATATTTGGATGAGCAAAAAGAAGAATTGTTTGGGCTGCACATATTTTGATTCAAGTCTAATTTCTATTCTGAACTCAGATGACATTAACATTTTAAAAGAAATAGAAATTTTGCTAGAAACTTAAAAAACATTCTCGCTTCTAATTTCTTTTTCACTTCATAATGGCAGAAAATAATCTACTTTGTCCTGACTAGTGCACTTATCTTTACAAATTTCGTCTTTAGTTTTTACTATTTATGCTTTCCAAAATTGTACATGAAAATTTCAGAGCTAAAAATCTTTGAAAACAAAATTAAAAAGGAGCAACACCAATCCGAGTTTGTGCAAAAGAAATGAGATCTACACAAGCTAAATATATTTTCTAGGCATACATACATGTAAACATAGTTTTAGTGTATACACACACACACACACACACACACACACACACAATTGTTGACAACACAAGCAATAAACAAAAATTAAGAGTTCTTTAATTATTTTTTTTTCATTGTTTACATATTTTTTCACCAGAATTTTATTTCTTGCAGTTATAAAAGTAACTTTAAAAAACATGTAAGTTTATGGCTTACAGATAAAATTATATTATTTATAAAAAGCTTTACCGAAATCATCTTGTATTATTTATTTATTTATTTTGATAACTAAGTATAATGACTAGATTTGAAAACAAGCATTTTTAAATAGCAAACCTTCTGATTTGGTTAAGAGAAAATTACAAATCATTAAAATTCAACATGGAAGATTTGGCTGATTTTTATGAAAAACAGACACTATATAATTGGACATTGAAGTCAAAACCCAGAAGTGATAGTCTGTTTCATGCTTATACACAATCATCAGGCCATATGCATTATGTTTTTGCTCAGCTATTTATATATACAGGTCAGTGATGCTTAGTGAGAAGTCTGTTGTATTGTTCTAATGGTTATGTTTGAATTATTCTAGGATCTATTGGGTGGAAATAGTTCTGTCCTTTTTTAAAGGAAAAAAGAAAACACTTTACAGTATGTGTAACTTATATTTAGTCTCGAAGTAATCCCCATCGGCATCCAGCACCTTCAGCCAACGAGTCTCCAGCTGTTCAATGCCTTTGCGGTAGAACGGGGGGTTGATGCAAAGAAGTCCGTGAGGGCTTTGCGCAAGTCTGCTTCATTGGTGAAGGATTTCCCACAAAGATGATTATCCAGGGAGTGGAAGAGGTAGTAATCGGATGGTGCAAGGAAAGGTGAATAAGGTGGATGGCACAAAGTCTCCCACCCAAGTTGCTGTATGGTATCCCTGACCACTCGTAAGAATGGTTTATTTTTGTTTCTTATAATAATTTAAAATACTATAAAAATTTCTTACATTATTGAGTTACCTCTATAATGATATTGCATTATGTAATGGCTAAGATAATGATAAATTATTTTATTACTTATTATATGATCAGTTATTACCCTCTTAATTTAATAACTGAGATGATTAATAATTTTATTATTACATTATTTCACTCAATTATTAAATGTTTAAATTGATAAATAAGAATTTTATCTCAATTTAATAACTGAGAGTAGGATAAATCTCTCACTCAAGTTTTAAATTGATAACTGACATAATTTTAATTATATTATCTAAGTTATTAAATTAAAAATTAAATTATTATCTTACTCTCAGTTATTAAACTTTTAACTAAGATAATATAAAATGTAACTCTATAATTTAAAATTTTATGGTATTTAGTATTAATTTATATTCTTTATTATTAATTGTTATACTTTGATGGTTATGATTTTATTTAACTCACAAAAAAGAAACTTAAAAAATAAAAAGAAATTAAATTATTTTTCTTAAGTAAAAAAAATAATAAATAAAACAAATTATTTGATGCATGACACACACTAGGAAAAGTATATACACTATATAAAGGAAGATGAATACATAGAAAAATTTTAAATATTTTGTGAAACAGGGAAAAAAAAACTTTGAAAAATATCATTCCATATTTATAAAGAAGCTTGTTGAAACATAGAGATGATGAAACATGGCAGTGAAATGAAAGAATTAGCCACAGCTGAAAATGTTTATATGTCAAGGAGTTTTCCCTAAAGGGTGAGAGACAAGCCTTGAAACATGCAACCTTTTAACCATATCACTTATGATACACCATACTAAAAAAAAGAAAAAAATAACATTTTGACTAACAAAAAAAAAAATTTTTAAATTAAAAATCATGACACCAAAACTTTTTTCCATAATCGTAAAAAGTTTTGGTGTCATGATTTGTATTAAGCCTTTTAATTTTCACTTAGTTAATAGTCTTCAATTAATTATAAGTACAATTTTAATATGATTTGAATTTCTAGAAAATTTCATGAATTTATGGGGTCGTGGGGTACCAGATGTAAAAAACAAACATATATATATATATATATATATATATATATATATATTTACCAAGATTTTCTAGAAATAAAATTTCAAAAATAAATTCATTCATTTTCATATAAGTCCTAAAAGTTTCATTAAAATCTGACAATTATTTGATTTTTGCAAGAATTTCCAAATTAATGTCATTTTATCAGAAACACCTGCACAAAAATGTCCATTCCCACAAGTCTCACACAGTTGAAAAAAAAAAAAAATTAAAAAAAAAAGATTTTTGACCCAAATTTAGAATGTGTTAGAAAAGAGGAAAAAAATTTTAAATATAATTAAAAAATATTTTGTTCTTTCCTCTTAATAATAACAAACATTTTGATGATAAAACTTTGTTTTGAGTTTGGGGCCTTTTTCATCATGCTATGCTGTTTTTACGCAAAAAAGTGGAGGTACCTAGAGGACACCTATGTCAGGGCAAAAGCAGAACATTTAAATTTACTCTAACCATGTCACTATTATAGTTTCCAGTGCATGTAACTAATCCGTCAATATCGGAAATGTGTAAGTATTGAAACCAAATGTATGTCCTCATCTTTGTTGTCACAATGTTTTGGCCGTTGTACCTTCTGACCCTCATCAAGTGTGTATTGAGCTTTTAACTTACAGCAAATTCTCAACTGAAGCCATTATTTAATCTATGGCGATAGACTGTCCTTGTTCTACTGCCCATGTCTACGGATATCTCATCTTGTTTATATTATTAGTACTGCTCAATTGCTTGCACTGAATCCAAATAAATAATGTTTGGCCCAGGATTGAACTCACAATTACTAGGTCACAAAATTCACAAACCAACTGTTTAATCCACTAGACTGTAATTGTGCAAAATGTGAAAAATTGCACAGTACATGAATCTGTGCCTTTCACTGATCAGAAATGTGGGTGATAACTGAAAAAGAAAGATAATCAGAAAATAACAAATGCCTACCTTGTTGCCCATGGTTATGAAGAAGATTTGGCAAGCTTTAACTTTTGTGCTTACTTAACCCTTTACTTTTATTCTCTATTATCTTAACCCCCTTGGCAATATTTATTAATAAGATTATAAAAACTATGTGAACCAAGTACAGTGTGATGTTTACTATTTATCTTTTAGAAAAAAAATTATTATTTACTATTTTAGAAAGAAAAAAAATGTGAAAAATCTTTTTATTCAAAAACTTTGAAAAAATAAAAGTATTAAAATATGTAAACCATTTAAAATGAAATATTTATTATCTATCATTTTATAAATAACTATGAAAACAAGCTTTTTATTCATAATTTTATAAACATATAAATGAATTGTTGCACAAAAGAAATGCATTGCAAATGTTTGTTTTTTTTTCAAAATTTGGAATAACTGTTACTCATCATTATCTGTTTATTTAAACTTTCTTGATCATACCTTTAATAAATTTGTGAATAAAATATTTATTTCTTTTTAAATTAATAAATAATAAACTTTGTATTAGCTGGTTAGCATTTTTAGAATGTTGTAAATCTAAAATTATTCTTGTAAATAAACAACCTTATGAATAAATAGTCTTTAATATTTTAGCTGTAAATTCTCAAAGAACAAAAAATGCATTAATTCACTTTCATATGCTTGGATTTTATTAAAATTCAAATCATTGCTTTTTATAACAACAAACATTGTCAATGGAGTGAAAGCAGTTAAAATAATAACAATGTCAACAAAAAAAATGTCCTTTTGATCCAATTCTTTTGTGCGCATGAAGGTTAAAGAGTTTAAGAAGATTTTAATTATTTTCAAAAAGATTCTCCATCCTGCAGCCAAAAAGCTGTGTCTCTGGTGATGTTAGCAACATTTGTTAAGAGTTTACAAGTTGAGACAATAGATTTCACATCAGCATTTTTGCAGGGTAATATGCTGGGATGAGAGGTATCACAATTTACACACACTTAGAGATAACTAATTAAAGCCAAATTTATGCAATTATTAAAAACGTAACTGCACACCAATTTTTGTCTAGTTAAGTTACACACATACATACCACACTACACTCAAAACAAAATTTAAAACAAACACAAATATACCAGAGTGCTAGCCATTATCAACACAACTCTTGCTTGTCACAGATGCTTACAACTATGTCAATACATTTCTCTTGTATAGGCTATAAGAGAAGCTGAACAGAGCAGAGAGAGATTTCACACATGCACACTAACCCGGAGCATGGCTGGTTGCCTGTCTGACCATTATGCTTTGAAAATGACCTTCTGTGAACACAGAAAGAGAATGGACTACACTATTGCACATGACAAGCCCAAATTGATAGCTACCAAGCAGTCAACCTGGTTAAGCCCATGCTCACTCCACACCTCATAGCACCACACATTTGAATGTCACAGTATACAACTTACCAGAGATATTTTAATATCTTGTAAATGATAAGAAACCTTTGACCATTTCTTCAAACCAGTGTCTAATTTGTTTCTCTACTCTAACCAATTTCTGCCTCGGATCAGTACTCTCGTAATGCATTGGCGATGATTTTACATTCTATGGAAATAAATATTTCAACAAAGATGTGATCTCAGAATTAAAAAGGATGTTCAAAGTAGGTACTCAGGACAATGGAACATTCAAATGTTTTTGATTGACTATCAAGCAATCCAAAAATAGAATTAATCTAGATCAAATCATCCACATCACCAATTTTTAAAAAAAAGGAGAAAAAATGATGATCTGAGTCTAGATGAAAAGATTGAAAAAGATTTGCTGGTCAAATGACGTGGGTATCTATCTATCTATCTATCCAGATACATATCACATATATAGTTTGATGTCTTTAAAATGAGTAATATTGCAAAATAGCCTAAAGTGAAAATGCATTTTGAGGCCAATAAGTCATTAGCAAATATGAAACCCAGCAGAGGTTTTATATTTTTTCGAAAGTTGGAAAAATGCTCAAAACTGAAGATTGGTTGTTATTAGTATAGCAGCTGACGTTGGTGTTTTAATAATGGCTACATTACAGGAAATATTTCAACTGTAGTGCTTTGCAAAGCTAACAAAGCATCTCTCAGGTAGAGACATTCAATTCAACAAACCTTGTTAGTGATCATCTTCTGAGGGTTGATGTGGCAAGAGTTAAAGAGATCTAAGATGAAATCCAAATTGAATGGATTAGGGGTTGCAAGCAGATCACAAACTGGCTTACAAAGACACGGGCTCCCCCTGAGATACTGAAAGATATTTTGCTTCAATAACTGTTTTAATATTTGTGCCCAATAATTTCAGAAGAGATTTACAATATTAATGTTGAGTTATTTAATATTATTTTGTATTTGTGTAGTTGTTTCCCTTATTTAGCATAGCATTGGGTTTAGAATAAAAATGCTGAACAGCCAACAGCAAAGTTAGATTTGTGGTTTGACTAATCCACTCCTGGCCCCTCTCAATATCTTCACTATGACCCAACATATCTGTTAACTCCTGGTTTTACTAACACCGCCCTTACACTAAATCGCTTCCCTGACCATTGTCAACTAAAGAACCTTCTATCAACAATTCTGTTATCTTTTCACACCTCCTCACAGGTTGGTTATTGCTGTTTTCATTTGATTATGCATGATCACGATTCATTAATCCACTTCAAGCCTCTTTTATCATCACTACCATAACCTCAGTCAACTGACCCACCAATGCATCAACTCCATGCCTTACCAACTCTACCCACATCCAAAATCGCTACACCTCCCCTGCACAAAGACATTCTACTTGCATCTGCTGCATCAGCAAATACAAAAGAATTTTATATTTATAATTTTTATCTTTTTATTTTGCCTCACCAATGGTATTGTTTTGTTTATTCTCTCATGCTACCATACATGCATGGCATTTAGTCTGTGATGCAAAATCAAAACACTCTTGATTTATTAAGCATAACTTAGATGTGTCACAAGCCAGCAAGTATGGAGCACCCAGTCAGGATTGAACTCACTACTTATCTGTAACTGATTTGGTGAAACAAATTTACTAACCATTCCATTACGTCAAATAGCTTAATTTCTCATTGTTGTGAACATAGTTCTCACTGAATTTGGGCCATGTACTTGTTTAAGATGACTTTAATAAATGTTTGTTGCAAAATTTACATGATGGAAGTTGCTGCAAACATTAAAGGTAAGTCTAAATGTAAAATCTCAAGGTTATTAGCATTGCATTTTACCAAAATATTCATTAAATTCTATCATCCATTTCAGGTATAATTATTTTCTTTTTAAATAAAGATTGTCAGTTATGTATGCAGTCTAATTTCTCCATGATGAATCACTCTTCTTTGGAATATGGTTGATCGTATTGTTTTGGTTAAAGAAAAACATTTCAAGAACCGTTAGTCTGCATCTCTTTTGAAATATCAGAAAGTATTTTGCTACTTATTTGAATATCAATCATATCCTTTTTTTTATGTTTGCAAGTCAAGGATTGTTAAGAATTTCAGAATTACTCCATAATGAAATGTTTTCCTTAAAACAAGGGAAACTTAAACTGATCAAGTTGTTTGGATTTAGCGTTTTATTATTATTACTTCTGGAATTTTATTTGCTTTCATTTAGTCTTTCAATTCCTTGATGGCATTATTGAACTGGCCAATTGAAGATACTTGGTATTTAAAAGATCACAAATTATCAGGAGATATTTTGATGCCATTATTGGGAAATCAGTATAAGGAAATATTGATAATGGATAGACAATACCTTATTTATTAGAAAATTTGAGTTTCTTTCATTGGAAAGATCACTGACTTCATAAAATGAATGTTTAGGAGATCATTCAAAACAATACAATCATGGTTTTATTGTTGAGATTTACAGTTTAGCTTAGTCTGGAACAAAACTAAGTATGGAGTACTTAGTATGGACCAAATTCACCAAACTTCAGAGTAGTAATGGTCTGTTAGACTAGAACATGAGCCATTAAATTGAAAATCTACTTGATTAATCATCAAGTTTATTTTTGCACTGATTCAACAATACTTTTAATTTGTTGCATACCTCAGACTTATTTCATATTAAGAGTATATTTTCATGGATCTCGCTTGTGAAGTACTGCAGATGATGCAGTACTTCACAATGTCATTTTAGTTAACAACATCTCTTCTTATCTACAATTTGAATTCTAGGAATGACAGCACTGCTATAATTGTTTATAATGATATAAACATATATAATATTATATAAACGCTGCTATAATTTTTTACAAGCTATACAGTTGTGCTTGGTAAGAGGAGAATTTGGCCTAGATGCAAGAAAAGACTGTGTAGATATTATATGGGACGAATCTCTGAAAGAATGCTGAAATTAATATATTGCAGTGCACCTACCCACATCACAAACAGAGAAATACTTATATAGCCAGTTTCCATTTGGTGACAATGACATAAATGTTGAAAACACTTAAATTCCACTTCATTGAAAATGTGTTTAGGTTTGTGTATTTTTCTAATTGATCTATATTTCACAAATAAGCATGATATTTTCAAATTATAATAAATTTGAGAATTCATCAAATTAATGTGTTTATCAATCCCTAAAAATTGCTGTCTTCAGATTGTTTTCACATCATCAATTTCACTCATTTTCCATTGTATTTTCCTTTGTTGTTTATTAGTTTCAAACTTTGGCCCATGATGCAAATAACATGTCAAGAACATCTGGGAAATGGTTTATAAGAAATACAAAATAATTTGTTTCCTGTGAAGACTCTGAAATAGTTATTTTTTTAAAATATAAATGCACTCTCGTTTAGACATGGGTGCAAATTTTGGAGGATTTAGACATGTAGTTCCTTTGTGCCACAACATTTAGTAAATTGCTTTAAAAAGCAAAGACACTAAGCATCATGGAAAAATTCATAAGGCCCAAATAAATTAATACAGAAAGCCAAGAGATTTAAATTTTAATTCCAGTAAGGAAAATACACTGGTGTATTTTAAACCGAAATTATATTGATTTTAATCTAAAAATTTTCTGATTTTAAAAAAAAAAAAAAAAAAAAAAATTAAATTTACCACCATTTTTGATTGATTGACATTTACGTAAGCAGTAGCCAAATTTCTGTTTTAAAAATCTAGCAAAAATAAAATATACCTCGCTGACACGTCATTTAAGTCAAATTTTAAAATTAAAACTTACCTTTATTTGATTTCAGTCAAGTAATAATTGCTTACTGCCAGAAATTTTAAATAAAAAGCTTTTTTAAATATATGGTGTAGCACCTCTTTGATGAGGTGATGACATTTATTGACACCCGAAACTTGTCAAGGCTAAGTATGGCGACCAAACGTGCCAAAATTTCAATTAGGTTAAAACATAAAATTTTCAAATTTTAATTTTTTTTTTTTTTAATTTTTAACTAAATAGTCAAATTAAAAATTTAACATAATATTTTCAGGAATTATATAATATTTTATAGAAGTTTAGTTTAGATTTATAGCCAGACATTTGAATATGCTTTCTGAATAAATAAAAATTTAAAAATTTAAATTTCTTTTAAAATAATTTTAATTTAATAAGAATGAAATTAACATAACTGAACTAAGTCATATTATGTTATTTATTAATATTTTTATTATGTATTTTTCATATTATTAATAAGTTATCATTAAGTTTCAGGCATGGTAAAAATATCTAATTTAATTTTTATAGTACTGCAGATGTTATAATTAAGTATTGATTCCTATGGAACATCGTATTTAATAAAAATGAACATATTTACACACAAATTTTTTTTTTTTAATTATTTTAAAGACGTTTTTGGCACAAAGATTTTTATTAAACTTTTCAATTTTCGATAGGCAATATAATCATCAATTCTTAACTAAAAAGGCTTCTCGTCTGCAGTTCTTTGAAGATTCTAATTGAAACAATTCTTTTAAAATTTTATTATTAATCGAAAAAAAGTTTTTTCTTCAGACTATAATGTCCTTAATTATTATTATTTACTCCAGCAATTAAAAGCTTATCAAATTAAATTATATCAAAGTTTTATTTCATTTTTTTATTTTACTCTTCGAAGCAGATTTTTGGATAGTGCATTTAAACTTAAAATTAAAAAAAAGATGATTTATATTCCCCAATGAGTCCTGCGTTGAACTAATAAAATAAAAGTTAGCCACCAATGACAAATTTATTAACATTGGTAAAAAAATTATTTTTACCAAGATTTCTAAAACATAATAATTTCAAAAATAAGTTCATTCATATGTGAATAAGTCCTGAAAGTTTCATTAAAATCTGACAATTATTTGATTTTTGCGAGAATTTCCAAATTAATGTGTTTGTCACCAAAAAATGTGGGTGATATAATTTTTACGTTTTCCATTGTAAAACAGTCGTAACGTTTGTTTAACAGCGAATTCAAATCAAATCAAAATTTTCTGACAGAATTTCGAAAATGTTCGAAGGGATTAAAAATTTTTTTTAAATAATTAAAAATTACTTTGATCTTTTCTCTTAATAAAAATATAAACATTTTGATGGAAAAAGTTTGTTTTATTAAGTTTGGGACCTTTTTTTCATTCTTACTATGCTGTTTTGTTATTGATTTAGTGGAGGTACCTAAACACACATATCTGCACAGGAGAATTCAAAATTACTGTCAATCATAGTACTGTTGTGGACCCGATAGCGGTGCAGATCTGGCCTACGAAAATAAGGCCTTGTGCCAGACGCTACACACTACTACCGAATCCACAGACAAAGTAAAAAAAAAAGAAAATATATAGACGTGCTCTTTCCACCGTACAAACGTACAAAGTGAAAAGAAGTAGTCAGGCAAAACAACAAAAGGTTAAGAACAAACATAAATTTTATTAGAGTTTAACAAGTAGTGTCTTCAGTGAAGACCTTCAGTAAATGTACTGGAAATGTAGTTGAAGAAGAGGCCAAGTAGATTAGTAAATTGTCTTCAGTGAGATTACTGGAAATGTGGTAGTGAATGAGAATAGATCCCGCGCCAAAATTCAAATCCAAGATGACTATGGCGGGAAGGAGTTCTTCGAGAAGAAAGGTTCAGAAAGTCAGTTGTAATGCATAGTAACATACGGCAAGGAAAAATACTCACTGCGAGAGTTTATAATTGTGAGTGTATGTAATTCTTTTTAAAGTAACAGGTTCTGAGAGTATGAGTTCGAAGAATGTGAAAAATGCTCGTTCATCAGGTTGGAAGTTCACGGATCTCTGGAAGTTGGCGACTCGATAAAGATGTTAGCCTCGGGACAAGAAATCTGTCATCGCAAAGTGACGACCGTGTCGTATGCGTTAAGATACCGAGACGAGCGATGAGGTCTAGGCAAGGTTTTGCCGAATAAAATTCTCTGCCAGTATCTATGGGTTCACCGGCGAGAGGATAAGGTGAGCCGGCCTGTGCCGATGGTCAGACGACCACGGGGGCGACTGATTTTGAAAAGCCAAATTTGCCGTGACGTCAGCGCAAAAGCGCGCGAAAAATAAATTCTTCCTCATCTTCGGCTAAGACAACGGTTTACTACTATAACCGGCCGAAAGTGAGAGGAAGGGGTGAAAATGTCGCGCGTGCGTCAAAATGAAGGTGGGGGTAGCGTGAATCCCACAGTACTTGTGTAACTTCTTGCGGAACCCCTGGGCTTTACTGGCGGAACGCTGGTTGAAAAGCACTGCTCTAAAGTTGCTCTTCTTTGTTATTTCAATTAAAGTTCTGTTTTGTTTTTTGTTTTTTTTCGGCGAATTTATTTAAATTGTTGCTTATAGTTTTCACTCGAGGAATTGTTTTTAAGTTTCTGCCAGAAAATTTGCTGTATCCTTTTTACGTGTTATTTTAAATATTATTTTGTGAAAGATGATTTTGTTTTGTAAATGCTGGTTGTGTTGAGTTGAATAGATTGATGTGGCTGCGTGTTGAATAGCATTTAACAATTATACATTTTTGTATCAAGGAAAAACAATGGAAAACTGATTTTTGTTTCAACAATAAAATATTTATTAAAATCAACAAATACAAAACATTTTTTGTAATGTGTGAAACCATGAGATAGGAGAAGTTGTTTCCCTTTATCTGTTAGCTGAAAGATTAATTGTAAATAAACAAGTTTTCTGAAAGAATGTTCAAAGTTCTGTATTAGATAGAATGATGTTTTCAGAAGAACATGTAATAAATCAGTTGTGGATTAGATATAACTAACAGAGCTGTTGCAACTTGGCTTGTTACATAGAACTGATGGTGAATGATATTTAAGTTCTGCGTGCGTGCGTGTGTGAGTGGAATGAATAGTCTGTGTAGACGCGTGTGAATTTGCGGAGTTCTACTGAGTTCTGCTTCTACTGGTTATTTTTGGAACGAATTCCGGTTTTTATAAGTGTGGGTAGGCTCCCAGAACGATGGCGGGAGAATTTTCGAGAGTACACGAAAAATATCTGATTGGATGAAAAATTACCCAATCGGTGAGTTAAGTGTTATATTAGCAGCCTGTCTCAAAACCACATAAATACAGTTGATACTTGGTCAGCATTGGAAGAAATTACCATGTTTTGTTTTCCGGGGTTCCCTTATGACATAGAGACAAGACAACGAGCGAAACTGTACACGTATTTATTTCATGACGGTCAACAGTAGAAAAGGGGCTAGTACCGTTAGTGACTAAGGGAGCTAATTGCTCCTACTCCCGGAGAGTTCTAAGGAGATTACTAGGTAATACATCTCCCTTTCTTTTATTTAAGATTGGTTGGTTAGTACTACATAGGTAATGTTAATAGTCCCCGTTTCAGCCTGTGTTTCAATGGAATACCTGAAATAAATACCTATATTTTTTTGCTTTTCTTTTAGAGGTTTAATTTCTGTGGTGGTTTTATTGTTTCTGTCTGAACGGCGTAGCATAGTGCTTGACTGATGAGTCATGCGGTTTTTGTTTGTGGTGGCAGCTGTTGGTGTTTTGTGTTGTTTTCATCTTGGTATTTAGTGAGTGTGGTATATTGTTTGGTATTGTCTGTGGATGGTTACCATCAACATTGAGGTCGGATCTAGTGGACTCTCTCCAGGCAGGTCTGAGGGACTGTTGGTTCCTGCGTTGGACACTCCCTTAATGAAATTTCACCAGGCACGATGTCGGCTCTTTTGTGACTTGCACAATGACACCTGGTTCCCACAGTTTTGTATTTTAGTCCTGTATGTAGACATGTTGACCTGCTGACAGCGGCACATGATGTCATTGGTTCAGCTTGTCGCGGCATGCCTTTATTCAGTCTCTATTTTGATGCAAGTAGTTCCAAATGTGTTCATCACCTGGCTGCTGTTTGGAGACAAGGGGTGTTATCGGTCGGCCATTGAGTAGTTCTGCTGGAGTATCGGGTTTCTGGTCCTGTTAGTGGTCGGAGGTTTCTCGAGGCTCCAGTATCAATTTTGGCATTTACTTCCACCTGTGTTGTCTTGTTTCCCACTCTCAATTTTGCATATGCCTCTTTTGCATTACAATGTAAAATTGAGAGTGGGAAACAAGACAAGTGGGAATTATGTGTCAAAATTGCCGCCAAAGAAACAAATTTTCTTTATGAGAGATTGGAAAAATTCATACAACAAACTTTTTCACTTAATATCTTTCATAGAAAAATCTTTTGTCTAAGTTAAATCCAACCTTTCAATCAAAGGCAGACAACTTTTTAGACATTGAACATTTCCGAAACAGCAAAGAACTTTTCCTCTATACTTTTGCACACATCATTACGAACAAAGAAATTGTAAATTGTGTATATAAAATTTAATCTGTTGTTTCAAACATGTATTTTTTGTTGTCATTGAATATCATTACCATTTGGCCATTTCTTATAATTTATGTTTGTGGATATTGCATATTTTATTTGCAGCATCACAATCTTAAATATTCATGCATCCTTCTTAGATCCACTACAACAGGATTTTCAATTACCATCATTAGCAACATTAAGAAGGATGACATCAATATTCCTCAATAACTTGAAGTCAATCTTATTTCTATTAATTAGTATTTTTTACTATTATAGGTCCTTGTATTTGTAATGTAATTTTTATAAGGCATGTACCAGTTCGTAAGCCAAGGGCTGTGGAAACATGAATAAGCTGAAAGAAATATTGTAACTCAATATAACAGGTCTACTTTGTTATGCAATGAGCAGTTGCTTTTATTTTTTCTGTGTAGCATTTGCTGTTCTCCACTTACTGAGAGTCCCCTTCAAGGGAGGTAATCTAGAAACTCTGCACTACACTGCATGACAATTATTATTACAGTATTATTATACTAATGTTGAATATTGATGTAGTCAGTCGGAATTCTGTTCTTGAGGTAAGGTGTCAACAAGATTCCTCACAATCCAAGAACTTTTCAGGGAATCCTCACAGAATAAATGATGGCAGTTTTCTAGAGGCCTAAAACCTTGGTCTCAATTCCAATTTTCCCTGTATGCCTTTTCAGTTTTCTAGATGATGGTCCAAGTGCACCCATTACTACAAGAATTACTTCAAAAATCATGTTCTATAGTTTTTCAACTCCCTACCGAGATTCTGGTAATTTTTAATAATTTCAGTTTCTTTGCAGTCTACTTGAGTATCATATGGAACAGCAAAATCAATAATTTGACATTTTCTACTCTCCTTATCTATAACAATAAAGTTAATTCTTCTTGCCTCAATGGCATGACGTGTGTGAACCGAGAAATTCCATATCTTGTGACTCTGACTGATATTCATACCATTTTTCTTTCACAATGAAACCAAATTCATGGCATACTTCCCAATGGATTTTCTTATCAATTCAATCATGTCATTACTTATACTCTTTCTGTGTCAACTTGAGTATATGGTTAATCAGCTTGCACAGACATCAGCATTTGCTTTCTTGTGATTTGGCTTGATTGTATTCACTATGATGACCTGCTCCTGTGATGCAAATATCAATGACTCTTTCTCTCTTTATAATACCATCTTTTACCCAAAGCCAACTTTCAGGTGCAGCAATTTCTCTGTCTGCTGAAAAAACTGACTGTGAAACTTCTTTCAACTAGTTATGTCACTTCTCCATACCCTGCTGCTTTGCTACAGTAATTGGCTCAATATTTTGTGCTCCCAGATCCTCAAAAACTCATAACGTCAAAAGCAATTCATTAAATTTCTCAACATAATTCTCTAGTTCCAGAATACAATGACACAACTTGAACTCATTAACCTGCCTCCTTCCTTCCTTGGAATATACAGCCTATTGGTATCAGTTTGGATTCAGAGCCTTATGCATATTCATCAACTTTTGAATTCTTCTATCCATCTTCTCTAATTATATATAATTCCAGTCTAGGAATGCTGCAGAATAATGTAGCAGAGAAATTGCCCAAGTATTAATTGCTTTAATGATATTTGCATCATTTAGTTTTGTTTCAAGAATTTTCCTTCCACATCTGAAATGCTCTCCATTAACTTTTTCTTTCATTTCAGTTTGCTTCAGCTGGATGGCTTGTAAAATTCCAACATACTTATAGAACCCTCCCTTCATCTTTTAAAGATCTCACGACTTCTCCATCCAATAACTGTATTTCCCTGAACTTAAATATTTTTCCTTTCTTGATACTTAGAGTGACACATTTACAATTTGTCATTGCATCCCAATATCATTGATGAACACACAAACTACCTGAATCTAGAACCTTTTCACTCCTGGCATAAAGTTTCAAGTTCATGAACAGTAAGTGGTTGATTTTTGCCCATTACTAGCAAATTCATAGTCATTTTCTGCATTCCATAGATGTTTTAATGGGATCAAACTAAGGGGATACCTATAATAGACATGCATTTGAGGTCCCTGACTGGATAAGGTAAATATGTAGGGATCTGAATTGTTTCAGCAAGGAACTTGTTAGTAATATCCAATCATTAGTTAATTAGAAACTATACCTATTATTAGGAAGCACCTTACAACTTATTGTATTGTATTGTGCTATAACTCATGATCAGTAGTCAACTTCTCCTGTGTCTCTTGGTTTACTATATACTTTATATCTCTTCTACTTAACATATGCAAATAGATACAATCCTATATACCAAACCACTACACTTCCCTCAAAAGAAGAGGTTTAATGCCTTTGGTTGTTCTCGAAATTCTCCTACAACCACTTTCTTCCTCTCCCCTTTGAGGTTTATGTTCTGTTCTTTTTAATGGAGAACTTGGTCTCATTTCATCATCTTCCATGTCTGAGTCACTCCTGATATCATCCATAGGCTCATCTTCTATTGCATAGTCTCTATATGAAGAACTCATCCTTTCTTCTCTGTCCCGGTTTTCTTCCATCACAATGTCTTCCTCTTCAGTTCTGGTCAGAATGGGCCATGAAGCTTTTTTCTTTGTTTGAAATAATGGCCATGTTATGTCCCATGAAGAAATTAGCTCCCCCAGTACTTGCTACTTTCTCTTTCTTATAAAATCTCTTCTTACCATTTCTGATGGTACTATCACATCTCCATTATATAATACCATCTTCCATCATTAATTTACGCCTTATTTCTTTATAAGTTCTTTCAGCTTTCAAATGTTTTCTTCAGCAGTTATGGCAAATTTTTCCAAAAGCATGGCACTTGCATTTCTTACATTTCATTTTTACACTGTGTGTTTCAACATTATCCTCAGCAGAATTATATTTTTTAACAATTCCAGCTGTTGTATAACTTCCACAGATACTGTTAGAGACAAATTATTCAATTGTAATTGTTCCAATATTTTATATTTATGAAATGTATCAGCCATAACTTTAACCAAGTGTAACTGAACCAATTTGTCAATAGTCAAATCTTGAGTTCAAATTTTCTCAAATTTCAAGAATCTGCTAACTTCTCTTAATCTGTGAAGTTATTGCCTAATTGAGTCATCTTGTTTCTGTTTAATGGATAGAAATTTGCTTCTTTCCACTATGAAACCTTTCTTTTTGGGTCATAAAATTCATTTTATAATTTCTGAAATTTCACTGAAAGTCAAATTCTAAAATTGTTTGGGGTATGCCATGACAGAGATTTTCATTAAAACTTCATAACCTGCCAAAGATTGAAATAGATCAGTTATTTCATTTTCTCCCCATCTTGCCTGGTTATCTTTCAAATTTTTAGCCCTAATCTGGGCTGCAAAGAACCAGATCCAAAACTCGTCAAATTCTGTTTCATCCAAGTGACTTAAACATCTTATCTATGACGCCATATTGTTGTGATGTGTTGTTCTACGACATGTGATCAGTAACCAATTTCTTCCCTGTGTCTTAGTTTACTATACACTTTATATCTCTTCTACTTAACATGTGAAAATAGGTACAATCCTATTTATCAATTCACTAAACAACTACTAAAAATTATTGACTTATTTCCATAAATGCAAATGTACAAAAGAATGAAAAGTTAGTTTCCTGTACTAACTCGGTGCACAAAAAATCACTTTATTCACCAGAAATTAGAGACATTTTACATGATATTGCAGAAAAAAATCCACAATTTGTTTATATAAACTGAATAAACACATGGAAAATATAGTTGTATAATCCTATGAGAAAGCAAGTTCAACATTTTGCCAAATCGTTTATACAAAGTCTGAAAATACTTGAAAAGAAAAACAATGAATTTCAGATAAACAATATTGATCATTTTTGTAAATTTTATTGTGCTTGTTTTTTACACATCTACAAGTGTCTAACTTTGTTTTACAGATGAAAAAAATATACATAGGTTTAATAATAATTAAAATCAATTTAGATTAAAAGAAAACAAAATTAACAGCATATTTTGGTCAGTTAATCAATTCAATATATGCAAAAAAGGTACAAAATTAAAAATACTTGGTTATGTTTCTCTGAATAGATATGTTATTTTTAATGTAGCTTCATGAATATTTTCGCTACTTGAAAAAAATATGCATTTTTAATATAGATTCTGTGATCTTAAATGGATCGCGCAAGGGAATAAAGATTTCTATCTTTTATAAGTAAAATTACATGATAATTTCAAAACTTTTACTGCTGGTTCTTGAGCTGCCTTAGGAGTATCAAATATAGAATAACTGTTGCAAACTATATTTAACAATATAATCTCATAATTTCTTTTTATATTGAAAGGATGTATTTCAGAAACTAACAAAGTTATTTGTAAAAGAATTAATGCAAGTTTTCTATATAATAGCATCAAGCATTATGAAACAGAAAAATGTCCACTGAACTGTGGCATCAAGTAGAATTTTTAAATTACCACAATGTATATTTTTAAAAAAATGTCCATATTCTTGAAAATTAAATATTTCTCCAATGGGCCAATCTTTTCTTGTAACATAGTCTGATATTTTAATATCTTTAGAGATTCTAGTTTCAAGATTTGGTAAGTTATTGAATCTTTAGCATGTTATTTCATCCAGTAGAAATTTGAGCAACTTTGGCTTGTATCAAAGTTGTATTCTTTAATATCAACATTCCACTGAAGAAGTAATTCAGTTTTTTCAATATGAACTTTGTCAATAATATTTTGTGCTATTATAAAATATGTACCACCAGAACTTTGTTTTAATTTTCCAAATTTATTTTCTAGTCTCTGATAATTTCACTGAGCATAACAAAATTTAATCCACTGCTGAGCAAATATCCAAGATAACCAAGAAATGTCTGCTTAATAGATAAACTAATGTCACATGTAAATGATTTGGAATTTTTTGCAAAATTAGAAAGAAATATTAGATGTTCATGTAAATCAGATATCACTTTTTTCAATAGATCATTATTCTTCATATCAACATATACTTCTTTGATATTTAGACACTAAGCTAAATAAATTTCCTCCGTGACATTGTAAAGCTACTTTGATATAAACTTCAACTAAAAGAATATATTTTCCTTGATTTTCAAAGGTTTTAATAAAAACAGATTAAAATCATCTAATTTTGGGTCTTTTAATATCAAAGCTTTCTTACACTTGGTAAGTTTTAAAAAATTGTGGAGTAAATTTGACATACATTTTGGACATTCATCAGCATTCAAGTATATAGGCACCAAAGTTAATCAGAGATTCAATTTCACCAACTGTATTAATCCAGAATATTGCATAAGAAAATTGAGAATATACTTTTCCTGATTTTCAAAGATTTTAATAAATACATCACCAAGAAGAGTAAAATCGCCTAATTTTGAGAATTTTGATATCAAATCTGTCTTACACTTGGTAACTTAAAAACATCCCAAAGACATTAGATAACAGATATAGGCACTGAACTTAATCAGAGACCTGATTTCTCCAACTGGATTAATCAGGAATATTACATTAAAAATGGGCATATTAGACATTGGCAACTTAAAAGAAAGAATGATGCAGTTATCCCTGAAGAAAAAGCTGAAGTGAGGTGCCTTGTTGGACAACTGAATTGAATTGCTGGCATGACATGCCTTGACATAGGTTTTGCTGTTTGCCAGTTGAGTTCAGCAATCACAAATACTAAAGTTAATCATCTAAATAAGACAAATAAGATCTTAAGGCATGTGAAAAATACTAGTGCCATCCAATTTGTGAGATTGAAAAATCTCAAAGATTGTAATATATACTGATGCAAGTTATGCTAATCTTCCAGATGGGATAAGTCAAGGAGGACAAATTGTTTTTCTTATATTTTCTTTAATCAGCCCGAAAAACCTAATCATTGCAATCAATGTTTTTTTTTTTGTCATTGGGACAATGTTAATTTCAAGCCATTTGTTTCAAATTAAAATAATAAATTTATGGATCAATTAAAAATGCTAATTTTTGCTTAAAGATAAAAAATAAGAATAATATTTGTTTGTCAACGTGTTCAAATAATAATTTTCTTATCACACTGCCTTCTAAGATATCTATCTTTAATTGTTTTGAATATAGAAACTATTTACAATCAAGAAACCTTTTTCTTTGATGAAAAAAATGATACAATATTTAAACTTCATCAAATGTTGAATAAACAATGGAAAAAGGATTTTAAAAAGTAGTTAATACATTTACTCTTTCTTTAATTTTGATAATTTTATTAACTACAGATGCCAAACGATTTTATAGCACTGAGAAGGTTTTTTTTTTGTTCTAATTCTTCTTATGACGATTTACTATTTTCGATTCTCAGTTTTGAAAGAAAAAACAGTCTATTTTTGGATTGATTATCGGGGTGAGCGCGAACGCAGACCCCACACTTAGAAATAGCGCACCCGAGTCGCCCACATTTGGGGCGATCGCAAAGGTCAACCCAACCGGAGTGCAATGGAAGTGCCTCGCTCTGTGAGAACGGATGGCAAGTTTTGATTTGCGCACTCATTACGAAGGTCAAGGTCTTTGAATTAAGAGGAAATAACTCGCTTAGAAATACGTTCGATTTTCAAGAAAAAAGAGCGACATTTTATTTTTACAAATCATTTATTCTAAATTTTTATTTAGGAAATGAAAAAAATAATGGACACTCGTTTCTGTTTTATTTAAATATTTTTTTAATTCGACCTAAAAGTCAAATTTATGAACAATGAAGAAGGAAAATTAAAAAATAGTCAGAATTACCTCCCCTGTTATGCCCTGAGTAAAACATTGCATCTAAATTTCAAGCCTACCTCATGGTGGAGAGAGACAATTTAAAACTGCATTCAGTCTTTATCTCCCTGTCTCTCTCTCTCTCTCTCTCTCACTCACTCACTCACACACACACCACTGAAAACTTTGGCACATTACTAATATGTCAAAAAATATTTGTTTGCATTTAAAATCTAACAATATAAACATTTTTCTTTCTGAAAAGAAAAAGTTCAATTTTTATTTCAATTTACTAAAAGTTTTCCACAAATATTTCATTATAAAATGAAAGAAATTAAGAAAATTTCAAATCTGAATATCAGTAATAAAATCAGAGTTTTACCTCATTTCACATGAAAAATTTAATTTTGGTATTTTTAGAGAAGCCATGAGACTTTTTAAAGCTCTTGCTTACAAGTGAATATGGAAAAGAAATTTTTTATAAACTAATTTTAACAATGACGTTAAAAAATTAAAATGCCTTTTTCGGTAATTATTTTAAAAATATTAAGCTGGAAAATAATATCCATCAATTTTCAGTCGGCTAAGTCTTTTTTTCTTCTCAATTTATCTTTCACACACAACTTTGATTTGCCTTATTCCAGCCATATTATTCAACAATAAATTTTTCTTTGCAATTTTTAGTTTTCAAATTGTTAATATTCAGGGGTATCAAATTGTAATAAGCTTTATAATATATGATTAGCAAATATAGTTTTACTTAATAACAATATTTCCTAAGAATTATCACAGTGAAATTGAATTTTTAAATATTTAAAAACTTTATGAATTATTCAATTTAAAATTGTAAAAACTAAAAACGAATCTTGTAAAAATTAATTTTTCATCAAAAATTTTTTTTTTTCCTTCAAAATATTGTCTTTAATAGATATTATTTATTTCCTGTCTTTTTTGTGAGTCACAAATTGCAAATATTTTTCAACAGATGAACATAAACAAAATTTAATTGTTTATTATCTTCAGTTAACCATGGTTTTCTGGGGCTGGGTGGGATTATAATTTTTAAAAAAAGAAGCTTGATTTACATGGTTGCTATCACATATAATAGCCTTTACATCAGCTGGTATAGAGGTGATGACTTGAACTGTTAGCACAATTTCTTTAAATAAAAAAGCTGATGTTAATTTTGAAATTGGAATCTTGTAAGAAATTTTGAACCCCCATTAACATTATACCAAGTACTGTTTGAGCAAGTAGAGATGGATTGTCAACTGACTTACCAAATAGTTGTTTGCCATGATATAGTATCATTTTCTTGATATATACTTCATGGAGAATTATGCACCCTTTTTGACTGGCATTAAGAGTATTAAATACAGATAGCAAAATAGATTTTTCATTAAGTTTTGAATCTTTTGATGTCATCCTTCTTAATGTTGCTAATGATGCCAATTGAAAATCCTATTTTACTCTATTATACAATGACCGAGATGTTGTATAGTATTCAAAAGCACCTATTCCTATAAATGAGATGTATTTCATTTCTACCATTTTAGAAGCCATTGATGAAAAGTTCTGACCCGAGATATCCTTTTTCTGATCAAAAGCCATAGAATTTAAATATCGGATAATTTCTTCCAATGTTGACCAAGTATGAACTGTATTTATATGGTTTTTGGAAAGGCTGCTAATATAATACTTAACTCCATAATGAAATGTTTCGAACTACAAATTTTTATAAATTCTCAACATAAAGAGAGGGATAACATCAATAACTTTTGATGACTGAACAGTTAAAACATTTTCAGCCTAAAAATGGCTAAAAATATTTTAACTGTTCAGTCGTCAACTGGACACACAAAGTCTTTTTTATTGTTGAATAGACTTTTTGAAATTTGTATATTTATTTAATCTTATCTAATTCTAAAAAAGAATTCATTTTATCATCAATTTGATTTGGAGCCGTATATTGATATTCCTTTGAACAGCAGAGGGTGTTGGTATTTGACTCTTTGGCACACCTCGCCATACAGATGGTGGATTTTGGGGGCACATTTTTCCATGAACTTCTATGGTATCAACATTCAAGGCTACTGTAGTTGACAAATTGTTTGTTTGTAACATTCAGATTGGCATTTGGAACTGATTTTCTCCATCGCTCGCTCTCATCTTTGCCTTTTGGGAAACGATAAACTGATATTTTATTCATCTCACACACAGTTTTGTCTTGCTGGCTTCTGTAAATTGTTTTGCAAGCAACGACACAACACTTTTGGGGCATTGCTGGAAACTAGGTAATATCTGAAATGATAGATTAAGCTTCTTAAGTACAATAATTCCTTTTACTGCTTCAATTCAAGGGTAACTTTTCAAGCCAAATTAATTATAATATTAATTCCAACTTTTACCTCACCCCTTACCAATAAATCAGGTTTTCCTGAGAGAGGTGAACAGAATGTATCCAGGGCCCTAAAACTACTTCGTTATAGACATCTATAATTTTCATTGTATATTTGTAAGTGAAGTATCTCCTTTAGAGCAATTTTAAAAAATTGTCACTGTCATTTTTTCCATAGATATGAAACTTTTAACTTCCTCTTTTACAATTGATTTAATTATTGTTTTATTTTCAATTGTAAATATTAAAAAAATGCTTTACTGTACTACTTATTTTGTTCTTTTTGTTATTTATAATTTATAAGTATTTTCATATCTTCATATATCTGAAGGTTAAAAGAAATACTTTGTTATTCTTTTATTTGTCGATGTTTACATATATTTGAAAGTTAACTTTCTTCTTAAATTAAGTACAAAAAAAAAATCGCTTTACGGATGCGCGTACTAATTTCTGCAAAGACTTTCTGTAAAGGAAGTAAATAGGCTCAAATTTTATGCCTCCGCCACAAATCGTTCCGCATGGGAATTACTTCTCAATAAGCCGGTAATGGCTGACGAAAGACCGAGAAGAAGTCTGATTTTTTTTCGGGTCGTTAACATCCAAAAAGGTAGGTTTCTTCGATATCTAATTGTTGATTTGAGTTCAGCATATACATTTGCACGGAAATAAGACTATTTTAGAAAAATTTGAAGGGATATTAGCGCTCGGGAAACAAAACTAAAATTTACCAAAGAATTTAAAAAAATACCCCCAAAATAATTTGATCTTTCCTCTTAATAATAACATAAACATTTAGACGATAAAATTTTGTTTTCATCAAGTTTGGCATCTTTTTCATCAGGCTATTTTTATTAGAAACTGAGCGTGGAGTTTAAACTGCAAATTCCCCCCCCCCTCCAAAAAAAAAATTAAAAATAGTTTTAAAAATGTTTAAAATTAAAATAAAAACACAAAATATTCATAAAAATTTAAATTTTATTAATAATGAATAATTCTTGTGAATAAGAATATCAAGAAAACATGATTAAAATAATTATTTCAATTTTACATAAATAAATTTTGCAATAAAAACAGAAGCGTGCAAAAAACAAAACAAAAATCTTTGGAAAATCTAAAAAAATCTCATGGAAGAAGCGAAGCATATTTTTTTTTTTTTGAGAAAAACCTTAATAAACTTTAAATGAAAAATGTTAAACAAAGTTAAAGGGGAAAATATTTAATAAACTTTAACAATTTTATAATTCAAAGTAACAAGAGAAGACCAAACATTTTTTTTTTCCGTGAGGAATTACAGCCCCACAAAAATTTGTTTCTACTTTTTACATAAAAATAACACAGTTAACTCAAAGTAAAATAAATAAATCTTATACTTACTTCAATTAAATTTAAGGTAAAAATAATATTCCAAATGTAAGGATAAATTTCTTTGAATTTAAATTCAAAACCAATAACACCTCTTGGTGTTGCTACAAACTTTGGAAATTTTATTTAAAGAAAAATTATTAAAATAAATATAAGTTTAAACTAAAGACATTTTTCAAGAGCTTTAGAAATAAAAAAATGTAAGTGTAAAAAATCTTAATGTGCTGATATATTTGAAATGATGCGCGTTTGAAGCCAGAAACAGACACAATTTTTTTTTTTTTTAATGAATTTGGAAGCTGGAGAAGGCAGCGTTCCTTTTGAATTCGAGTAAGTTATCCTCAATCAGAAACTCTTTTTTGGGGGGGTGGACGAGTCAAACGGCATTGTTTCTTTTATATTTTCATTTGTTTTTTTGGATCATCTCCTCCACCCAATCTCATCATTTGTTAATTTTTTTGGAAAAAAAATCATGGAATTTTCATGTCATGGGGGTGCGTTTTTGTAGGCCCCCTGAGTGTAGATATTTACTTGACCCCCCCACTGAGTCAGGTTGTGACACATGGTCAGTTTTTAACGTGGGGACCCGAGTGTTTTCACTCGGGCCACTGGTCATAGCTTGTTCAAACTGGTCAGAGCCGGTCTTGGCTTGTCATAGCTGGTCCAGGCCAGAGCCGGTTCAAGCTAGTCACAGCCGGGATACTACCAGCACAGCCAAAGTAAGTATGAGTGTATATGTTGTATTAGGTGAATGGAGGATTGATTGATGACGGACAGGTTCTTATGGTGAATGTGGTAAATTGTAACGAGTGAATGGGTCGTGAATCGGATTAGGTAGGATAGCAGTGATGACCAACCTCAGTTACCCCCCAACACACACACACACACACACTTTCTTTCGGCCTTGTGCCACAATTTTGTATTTTTACAAAATAAATCTCGTCACAAAATTCTTCTTCTTCTCGAAAGAGAGAGGGAGAGAGACGTTACAAAATTTTCTGTCTCCGTCGAGAGACCAGAAGTTTTCAGAGGTTTTTCCAGCTTCAGTTCTTTTGGCATACAGACTTGAATTCACGTTCATTGAGTGTTTTATTTAATTTTTCTTTTTACTTTTGAAGCTTTTCTATCTTTAATTTTTCACATTAATTCCTGTTTTAGTTTTTCTGATTAATTTTCTATTTGTAGGCGTTTATTTTCCAATTTTTGTTTCTTTCATTTTTTTTAGTCAAGTTTTCTCCGATCTTAATTTACTTTGGTTATCTCAACAAAAAGCGTTAATTTTCATCATCCCCCATATTTTTACCTCGTCTCACTTTTTATACGTGTGACTTGGTTGTTTTATTCTCAGTAAAAACCCAGTTTTTTTCCCCCGACCGATTCTTGTTTTCTTATTTTTGTGTTCTATACATGTGACTTCTTGTTTTTTGACAAAGCCAAGTGTTATTTATTTTTCTTTTCTTGGCTTACTCTTGATTCAATTTCTTTTTTTTGCTTTGTTTGAAAATTATAAATCTCTCTCTACAAAACATCTACTCAAGCATTTTGTTAAGTGCAAAATCCAACTATAATTTCCCCCAAAACTACTACTATTTTGTAATCTATTTCAATCATAAATAAAAGCTGTTAATTATTTTGAGCATTGGGTTTCAGTCATTTTACTCTCACTGCCAAGTATACACACACACACACACACAACTGGGAAAATTCCTACAATATTTCAAAATCAGTAACCTTTCAAAATGAATTTATTTATTTTGTAAACATTAAAATCAAAGATCTAAATCCTTTTCATATTAATTTTCTTCTAACTGTATGAAGGATTACATTAATGATAAAATTGAGCCACTCAGTTCAATATTGATTAATAATTGCCCCTAATAACCAAACTGTAAAAGAAAATTGACACTTTATCTGACTATCATATACTTGGGTGTAACAAAACTACTAATAATTTTAAAACATCTCAAAAAGTGTACTTCCCACTTAGTGTATTTTATTGTCTTATAGTAAGTTATATTTCAGTTATTTCCTTTCAGGCAAACCTAATAATAGTCATGTGACTATTTTATTTAAAAAACCTGCGAAAATTTGCATAAAAATTAACAACACAATCACTGACTTATTTCATATTGATACATCAAATATTTTCCCATAAATTAATCTTTTTTTTTTAAGACATTTTTATGTTTATACATTCTTTTTATAGATACAAATATTTAAGTAAATGCTCTGTTTTTATAATAAACAGTATTATTAAACAACATTTACCGGCCTGAATGACCGAGAAATTTTCATAGAAAATATTCGTCCTTGACAGGATTCGAACCTGTATCTTATACGGAACCGTCATATAGCCCGATGTGCCTTAACCGATTCGGCCAAAGAGGAGCGTTCGGTTAGCGTTCGGAGGACGAAAATTTTCTATGACAATTTCTCGGACATTCAGGCTAGTAAATGTTATTTAATACTGTTTATTATAAAACAGAGCATTTACTTAAATATTTGTATCTATAAAAAGAATGTATAAACATAAAAATGTCTTAAAACAATTGTCAGACTTTGTCCATTTCATAATGTGTAATCTTGAAATATAAATAGTTAATTTAAAATTGTTCAACTCATTATTCTAATGTCTAAATTATTGTTTATTGCCTTTATAAGTTAAGTAGCTTCTTAAATTTTTCTTTAAAAGAATTAAATTTTATTTTGACTAATTTTTTACCTGTATCTATATTTTGGTTAATTTCATAATCTGAAGTTTTTTGAAGGTTACTTATCATTTACAATTAATACTTTCTATTAAGGTCGACCAAGCTAAGTTTTGATATATGATGAATATCACAAATAATGTACACTCTGCTCAGCTTTAATCTGGGATTCTGGTATGAAAATGTTTTCATTTACAATTGCTAATATTGGAATTGGAAATGATGATTATAAAAAGCCATCACTTTTTTTATCCAATCTGGCTCTACATTCACTGTGAAAAAATTACTTAAGTTCAATCAGTTTTCTTGTATTCTTTGACTAACTTATATATTTTTCTGTGATATTTACAGTTACTTAAATATGGTAGTTTGGTTGTTTTCATGTATTTAGTCAATGTTCTTAATATTCTTCATCATTTCTCTCTATTTTCAGTCATAACACCAGCTTCTTCAAATATTTTCTTACTGGTCAGTTCATTTTTTTCTAACAATCATTGAAAATTAATCAGAAATCATTATTCTTTCACAATTTCCTAGCAGAGAACTAAAGATTTTTCATTTTATTATAATTTCTGGCATTTCATTTTTTATGAGAATGTCTAATAAAATAATTTCAGATATTCTTTTAAAAGTCAGTATTTAAGAACATAAGTCATCTTACAGTCATTTAATTGTAAAATCTATGGTTGTAAGTACCTTAATAGACCTAATGCTAAAATTGTATCCTTTTTCTGACCATAGCCATAAACCTGTAACTCAATAACTGACTTATAGCAGTGACAAAAAACAAAAACTCTAAGCAAGGCACTGCTCCAAATACAATTCTGGTATTTCTAAAACCTTATAATGTAAGGTGCAAACTATATAGACCAGAGTTTCCCAAACTTTTTCAGACGTGGAATCCTACGGGGTTTAGAAATTTTGTGGGAACCCCAGATACTAATACTTTTACGAACAATGTTAACATAAAATTTATTTCATATATAATCAGAATTTTTTGGAACATTCAATGAGAACAATGCTTCTGTTTCATATTGTCACATAATCTTTTTAAATATTTGGCTTTATACTTGAGAATTCAATTCTCAAGTCAGCAGCAGGATTAACTCTACTTTGGTATTTAGATTTTATGGCAGTGGAATAGGAAAAACCACTTTCACGTAAGTAGGTTGGTGTTGTTTTTAACTGGAATTTATACACATGAAAGTTACACCAACGAGAGTCAATTAACAGCAAGAGCTTTTTCCAATATGGCGAGAAAATTAAATTTCAGATTGAAGCATTTCATAAAAAATTAAAATGTCTATTTATAAGTAATTTAATTCTTTATTTTAGGTAAAAAAGACGAAAATTAAGTTTACCCAAATAACTTACGTAAAAAAATAAATTAAAAGAAATAAATAAAAAGTAAATAAATAGGAAGAAAAAATATTTTTATAAAACAATATTTTTTATTTATTAATTTTAATTATTTGTAATTAAGATTTATCTCTTTTTTAATCGCGTTCCTACTTTCCCTCCTCACTCATTATATTGAGTGTGTCTTTGATTGTTTTCCAATTTACCAACGTATACCTTTGAAAAAGTGTTAGTCAAAAGGTACCTAAAGTATAACATGACGTCCATTTTGTTTAAAACTATATTTTATATTAATGCATAAACAATTTCCTAATTATCTCCCTTTACACTTGTTGATTTTTATGTGCATTTTTGGCTTATATTCTTAAATTATTGCTTGAAAAATATATGATATTTCAGTTTCCATGTATGTAGGCGTGGATTCCATTTGTATATTTCCTCTTTGTTAGATGTCATGGTTGTGAACGTATCTACTAAATTACTATACTTGAATATACAATAAAATATATGTACATCATAGAACAGGACAAACAACCCAGGGAAATTTCATTTTTTATGATTTTTATTAACATCCTCTTCTAACTGAAGCTGTTATTCTTGTCATAAAATCTGTTGATCGAAATTCATGGAAATATTTTAATTTTTCCTATCATGATGTATTTGATAAAATTTTAATGATACAGTGCAAATGTTTTAAAATTGTAAATTTCTCATAACTTCCAGCTTATAAAAGAATATTTTGCATTACAGATGAAGCATTGGCCAAGTATGGAGGCATTCTTCTTCTCTTTTTCCATGTACCAGGATGTTGATCATGGCTCTCCACAATTTCCTGACCATTGTAGCTCTGAATAAATTTTGTCTTTCTATTATTACACCTAAACCCTGTTCTGCAAACCATTTTCCGAAGCTTGCTAGATAGTTTATGCAGTTTTCCTTTGTCCCTCTTGCCTTCAATCTGTCCTGTGAATATCAAATTTTCCAATCTCTCTCTCCTCATTGTTCCCTAGAAATTTCTACTGTACCGCATATAATTATCATATTTTTTAGGAGAGGTTCCTAATGCAAATGAACAAGAGAGGAACGATTTGAGGCCACCTCATATGACATCAAAATTCAGTATCACTAACATTTTCATTACAAAAGTTCCTCGAAATAGACAAAATTGCTTGTGATGTATCTGTCCTTATCTGACATTTTCAAATACATAGCATCCTCAGTGTTTTGTCTGTATGGAATTCAATGACCAGTTTTGCACCAGTCGCATTATTCAGGAGATTCATGACTAACAATTTTCATTTCAGAAAATAGTGGAATTATAAATTCTGTGGCAATCCAGGTGCACAGATTATGTTTAGAAATTCTGGTTGCATGTGAACCTCTGCTATGTCAGTGAACGTTTATCTGCATCTGTAAACTTCCACATAATTTCATTTACATAGAAAAGGGTCCACAAAGACAAAGTGATTCATTCCTTATCTGTTAGGTTTTTTGGAAACAATGTCTGATTTTAGAATCAACTTTTATTCATGAATTAATTTATTTACATAGTGTTTAAATTAGTCAAAATAGGAACCGAGCATCTATACATTTCTGCTGTCATGTTACAAGATTATTTATACCTTTATGATAGAACTCTAAAGTTTTAGATGCCAATAAATCTTTCAATGCAGTTTCTACATCTTCTTTGAAATGGGATGTCCATTGGTTTAAAAAATTGTCAAGATGCTTGAAAAGGTGGTAGTCAGTGGGAATATGGTGCATGTGGAAAAGTCTCGGATCTCAATCCGGTGAGATTCTGTAGTGTCATGTGAGCTACATGTGGCCAAACATTGTCATGAAGTAGGAACAGACCTTGTTGATTACCTAAGGCCAATCGCATTTTGCTTAACTGAATGTGCATTTCATTCAGTTGTTGGCAGTAAACTTTGGCAGTAACACTCTGCTTAGTTTTCAGATTGCTTTTATGAATTGCTGTTATAGACAGTCACCATAATCTGTTGGTGCAATTTCGGCTTTGAAAAGTATTTGGGTTCTTCGTCATGATCAAGCTATTGAGCTGATCATTTATGATTGTCACAAATGATCCATTTTTCATCACATGTTGCTATTCAATCAAGAAATGAACCCATTTGTCAAGTTACTTCACTATGCCAATTTTCTTGAGATAGTCCGATATTGTTAAAATGTTGGCACCCATTCTCTGAATGGGAAGATTTCTCTAACACCTTGACAGGGATTTTGTTTTCAAATGTGGATTTTCAATTGCAGATGGATGTCCTCTATCACTTTGATCTTCAAGACTAGTAGCCCTCCAGTAGAACTTCAGAAACCAGCGCCATACTGGTCGATCACAAGTTGATCCTTCACCCCATATTGAGTTAATGTTGGTAGCAGTTTGAGATGCATTATGACCACGAAAAGGAGAATTTATCAGTTTTTTAAAACATGCGTCTTATACAACGGTGAATATTGTATTTCATATTATTTATAAGTTTCATTATTTAATGTGATTTGCAGTATTTGTAAAAGTCATAAATTATGCATCTTATTCGCTTCTTCATATAATATTAAATCTTATTTTTGAAATTTCTTTTAATTTCATATGACTGACAATATTATGAATCTTGTAAAGCATGCGACATATACAATGGTAAATTATGTATTTAATATTAGTTCTAATATTTTTCTTTATTTAATATGATTTAACAGTATTTAAATATTGTGTCATATTCAACTGTTAAATCAATAGTAAATATTACTTTGGTGGGGTTTATGTTAATTTAATATGAATAGGAATGTTTATCAGTCTCATAAACATATTTTTAATACGCCCCTAAATTGTTCACAGCTAATTCTAAAATATGTCTTTAATGAATCACTTGTCCATTCTGCTGCTTAGTATTTTACTATTTTTATTGTTATTTTTGAGATTGCAAAACTCATTTCTTTATTCATTTAGATAAATTGGTAAGAGTTTCAATTCTCAAATTTATCAAGATTTCTCCATAAATAACCCCCAGCCCAAAAAGTTAAATGTAACTTCATCAACGCTCTTAGCAAGTAAATACTGATAACAATGTAATCGGAGTTATCTCCCTTGTATGTTTTTATTTGGATCTTGGCGACCATAGATTTCTATAGATACCATTTCTTTATTATTTGTGAATTGCCATTATGTCTTAGGAAAGATAATGGAGTGATGTCCCGTTTCCTTCTGCATGGTTTTAAATTCACAATAATCATTTTTCTACACTGGCTACTTCCCAAGGATAGAGAGCCTAGTTCACCTAAAAACCTAACTCTCCAACCAAAAGCAAAAGAAAGATAGATTCATGTCTAACTTTCTGTGATAAAGTTCTTTATAATGAAATTTTTTGTGAATTTTGCTGTTTAAAATAATCACAAAAAACGTAAAAAAGAAAAAGACAATATTGACACGACAATAATTTGACATTTTTGTGGTATATATTTAAGAATAGTTGTAAAATGAATAAATTTATTGAATTTAATTTTTGACCTTATGTGATAAATCCTTTAATAATTTTGCATTAATTTTGCTGTGAAAATTTTTACATTTTTAATGTCTTCTATTTATTTACGAAAGACAGAAAAATTTAACAAAGTTTTTAAAAAAATACCTGTTTATTCTGTTAAAGAAAAACATAAATTATTCATAAAAATTAATTTTATACTTAATATGATAATTGTTGAAGAACAATAACGTAGGGAAAAATAATAAATTTAAATTAACTTTATGTGATAAAATTCTAAATGGCATTTGTGAATTTTGCTCCCCCAAAATATGCTAGTTCAAATAATATAAAATTAATTATACTTGCTTCAGTATCTTAAATAATAAACTTAAGTTATCCCAAAAGGAAAAATCTCTTAAAAAATAAAAAATAAATTTCTTAATCCAATTCCATCAAGAAACTTTCATGTATTAACAGTTCACCACGAATCATTGAAGATCTAAATGTGGTGTAGAGGCCCGAGTTAGGGATCACCTTTTGATTAAATGCTAAATTGAAGCTCTTTTAAGGAATTTTGCTTCTTCACTGAAGACCAGTTTCTTGACATAAACACCGATTTCTTAATTAGAAATGGGAAAGTTTTCTTTTAATTTTCTTCTTAAGCACAAATAACATTAGTAAAGTTTTATAATTGGGTTGAAAATCATTCAGGGGGCTCAAAAGTGATGAATATCTACTTGGCTCTATTGTGTAGATCCAGTGTGTTGTTCAAATTTGAGCACAATGAATTTCAATATGAACAAAGTTCATTTGATGGCAAAGAGTGGGGTGGGGGGGCATTTTATGAATATATTTTGGTTTAAATGATAACTTTTGAAGGAACAAAAGATCATGCCCTTCTGGCTGGTTCATTCCTATCTACATAAAGCAGAAGACTGTTTATGTTTTCATAAAATTGCTTAGATCACATCATTTACATGGGTCGGGTGTCTTATGATGTTGTACATATCTAAAGAAATAAGTCAAACACAATTAACATTTGGATCTGCTGAGTGCCATTATGAACGGGGGGGGGACAAGTGACCTACATTGATTCTTTATTGCAATTTTGATTGGTTGATAAAGGAATGGACTAAAGGAGATAATGAAGTTTATATTTACTCAGTGCAGGGGGAAATATCAAATTGGTAATTGGATATGTGAACTACAATCCAAATCAGTACCTATTTAACATTTATGTGATATATCTCATCTGGACATGAGTGATCATGGCTCTCTCCAACTTCCTTCATAGATTTAAGCAATTTTTTTTCTCTTTACTCTTCCTCCCAGTCCATGTTCTGCCATCCATTTACACAACTTTGTTAGGTTACTCATTGTTTCCCTCTTGCTATCAATGTCCTGTGAGTATCCAATTCTCCAAGTCCTTTTTCCTCATTGTGTCCCATAAATTTCAACTGTATCTAATTTCAAATGTTCTTTTTGTTCCCATTTTCCTTAAAAATTTCCACATTGCCTACATGTTCCATCCATGGTATTCTCAGCATCTTTATATAGAACCTCATCTCTGTTGCTTAATTATTTTTTACTGGTGACAAAGTCAAATACAAGAGAATAACATGTGACACGTGGTATATACCAGCAGTTCCGCTCAAATATACAGGTATTTATGTCAGAATACACTGATGTAGGCTGATTTTAGAAAAAAACAATTCAAACAATCTTCCACTAAAATAAATCAAGTTGCACCAACTTCAGACATCAAAACTTCACAATGTAATATACCTGAAAACATTTTGATTGAAGAAAGTGATATTGACAGTCGTGAATAAAAATGGTATACAAGATTTATATTCCAAAACTGTTATGGTACTACATAGCAGTGGAAGACCTCCAAAACACAACTTGTACTTTTAATAAAAATAGGTTTTTAAAGGAAAATATGGAGGTACAGTATAAATTGCATGGAAAAAAAAAACAAAAAGGAAAACTGATTTCTAAATCTTGTAAATGTTCTCGCAAATATGCAAATGCATGGAATACTGAAAATGAAGCTCAGGAAAGACAAGTGACGTATTTTGACAGAGATGTTGAGGAATGGCGAGAATTGAGGAGGATATTGACTTAAATCCAGAATCATATCAATTGGTTGATACTACTACAAAAACTCAAATAATGGAAATATTCCAAACTGAAGCACTGAAAGGCACCCTTCAAGGCCAAACAAAGAATTAGAGAGTTGGTAGAAAATGTAAAATGATGTTTATGATGAAGTTGAAGATAATGGACAATATCTGTAAAATGTGTTATAACACCAAAACTTATGTTTCAAACACAAGCTAGACTATGTGCTTGAATGTTTGAAGACATTAGTGTACTTACAACTGATAGTCCCACATGAATGCAGGAAAATGTATGAATTTTTTGTGCTTTATTGCCTTAAATTCATGGGTCCTTCATTCTATCGATTATAAAACAGCTTTCCTACAGAGAAAACCAATTGATAGAAACATTTATTTCTGTCTACCATGTGAATGTAATATTTTGGAAACTTAAAAATGGATTAGCAGATGCTTCTAGAGTCCAGTTTCTATGACTCAAAGAAAAGATGATCAAGCTTGGTGCAAGAATAAGTACATAAGACCCAAGTTTTCACATCTGGCATTCTACAGATTTTCTTGAGGGTATTCTCATATATTTTGTTGATGATCAGCTGTGGAGTGGAACTAAAAACTTTGAATTGTGTTTAATAGAAAAATTGTGGAGTAAATTTGACATACATTTTGGACATTCATCAGCATTCAAGTATATAGGCACCAAAGTTAACCAGAGATTCAATTTCACCAACTGTATTAATCCAGAATATTGCATAAGAAAATTGAGAATATACTTTTCCGGATTTTCAAAGATTTTAATAAATACATCACCAAGAAGAGTAAAATCGCCTAATTTTGAGAATTTTGATATCAAATCTGTCTTACACTTGGTAACTTAAAAACATCCCAAAGACATTAGATAACAGATATAGGCACTGAACTTAATCAGAGACCTGATTTCTCCAACTGGATTAATCAGGAATATTACATCAAAAAATGGGCATATTAGACATTGGCAACTTAAAAGAAAGAATGATGCAGTTATCCGTGAAGAAAAAGCTGAAGTGAGGTGCCTTGTTGGACAACTGAATTGAATTTCTGGCATAACATGCCTTGACATAGGTTTTGCCATTTGCCAGTTGAGTTCAGCAATCACAAATACTAAAGTTAATCATCTAAATAAGGCAAATAAGATCTTAAGGCATGTGAAAAATACTAGTGCCATCCAATTTGTGAGATTGAAAAATCTCAAAGATTGTAATATATACTGATGCAAGTTATGCTAATCTTCCACATGGGATAAGTCAAGGAGAGAAATTGTTTTTCCTACTGATGAAGAAATGACAACCTATCTACATGATCAAGAGAGTGGTCAAATTACATTAATTTACTGTTTCTCTATCCTGAAAACTTTTAATATCAGAGCCATACTCTTTTGTACAGACACTTACATGGAAACACTTCAATGCAAAGGACATAGGATGCATTTATTTGTGACCTTTGTTTTTACGTCCTCAGATTGTGAGGGGTTTCTTTTGTTTTCTCTTAGAAAGTGTTTCTCCTCTATTCATTTTCTCAGTGTTGTTTGAATTAATATTCCTAGTAAGCTCTGTGGATAGCTCCAATAGTAATAAAATTGATTACTTAGCATCATCCAATTTGCTTCCCTTTCACTAGTTCAAATTTTAAATTGATTAAAAACCAATGAACACTGTTATAGACAAGCGTATGGTTGCAAGACAGAAATACAACAACAGCAAAAATAGATTTATGTGATTTATTTCAATAGGAATGTGTGGTTTTGGGACAGCTACCTTGTGGTATAGTTCATAAGCCGGCTGCCGATCCGGGTTGATCTCTCATCGTAGTTCCCACTGGTTGGTGTGGCGTTCCTCCTGCTGACTGCCCAGACTGACCGTGACAGATCTCTTCCCCAGCCTCCTGTTGACTGCCCTGTACTTCCCTGTGTGACCCTTTTTATGGCGTTTTTATGGCTTAACGGGCTCGAAAAATTGGTTGGAAAATAGAAGCACTTTGAAATATTATTTTATTTTTCGACCGGAACTCGTGTGTCGGGCCTATGCATAAACAACGATAATGGTCATTTTGTGACGGGGCCTTGTCCCGTTCACATCCGACTCTCGCTCTTGAGTATGTTAGTTTATTTGCCTGCAAATCAGCCGAGATATGTCTTATTTTATTTCATAACAACACCAACAAGAATGAAAAAGGCTTTAATTGCCATTACACTTCTAGTGACACATTTTGAAACACATCTCATTACAATTAAAATTGACCTTTAAACAGAGACCAAGAAGTAGCTAATGTCTCCTCATCAACACAGACTTTCTTTGGGAAGTTTTAATCAGATGTTACCATGTCAACTTAGGCTTTGTTGTTTGATTGCAACTGCATATATGCAGTCGCAATTAAATTTGTGAATTTTATTTTTGTATTCTTATTTAACCCCTTAATGCCAGCCATCTTCAAAATGGGACAAAGTGGACATTAACAAGTTTTAGGTAGAAAAGATTCAATATTTCTTTTTCATTATAATCATAATAATTCCCTTTGCCTGTTTAAAATATATCATTTTTAAAACTTTCAGATCAAAATATGAATATATAATAGGTACCCAGGTGCCAGTTTTTTATGCTAACCTCCGCTTATTATTGCTATGTAATCTCTCATTTCATAGAACAGACACTCTGCTTGGAACCTGTCGAAAAGGTTAAAATCTTCAAAAGCTGGTTTGGATCTTCTGCCTCCTCCATTCCGTACACTTAGGACTGAAAATGAAAATCTTAATCCTCCTAGGTCTATGAGCTTTGTCATCTGTAGAAGGTTTTACACTCCCTGCCTTTTGTCAGGGGCATATCTGTAACATGTCAGAGAGGACCATTGCTAACTCAGTTCTGCCACAGTCATCCACCTGTCACCTCCTGCATTTACAATGTCAACTCCTGACTGAGCATGGTGGGAATTCTGAGAACAGTCATCCTCATATAGCAAATAGACATCATAGCAGCTCACATCATCTGCACTGAAAATCCCACTTTTGGGCAACAGTGAGTTTTCAGAAAAGAAACAAAACAATAGCATAATTTCAATAATTTTTGCAAAAAAGCAGTGATAAGGAAGAAGATAGGGTTCAAATGAAGCCAATTTGTCTTTGATATGGCTGGTTCAAAACCAGCCAGCAACAAAAAAAAATGTCTTCAAGACGCACTGTCAGCTGGTGCTGATAAACCCCACTTACAAGATGTGAGCAAAAGGTATGAAAAAAAATTGAACATTTTTAAAGGGCTTGATGTGGGGTTGGATTAAATGAATTTAGTAAATCAACAGCTTTTTCACACCTTTGTGAGAAGTCCAGACTTTGGCGTCAGTTCTTTGATTTTGATTTTTCATGTCTGTGAACTGTTAGTGAAAAAAATTAAAATGAATTGTTTTTTTATCTTATTATAGATGTAGTTTTAATACGAATATAAAACTGTTACTTTTTATAAATTATAAAATAGATAGATAAATGAATTGAAATAATTCCAATGCTTTAAGGATATCACATGCATTCCAATTTTTTCGGGAAATATCAAATGGAAATTCAAAAGAAAGTTGAAAATTAATATATTTTTTCTAATTGCAGAAACTTTATTTAAAGTCCAAAAATGGACAATTTTTTTTCAATTTACAAGTTTCACGGTCATAAAACAATGCAATGTTTTATTTTTTGTTTAGATAGTTGAAATTTTATGAAGCAAAATAGAGTAAGAATTAAAAGTATGATAACATTTATTTCAGTTTTTAAAAGTGAAATTAATTTTATCAGACTTTTAATTTTTAGTCTACTACTTTGGTAATAATAACTTAAACTACTTAAAACAAAATAATTTAAAAAGACATTGCATTATTTTACATTGTTAAAAAGAAAAATGAACTGTATTTTCTGTTAATGTGGAATTTAATCTATGACTCCTCACTTAGAATTGAAATAAATATTAAAAAAACTGATAAATTATGAATTAAAAGTACAATATGTTTTTGTTTTTTTTTTAAATAGAGGGTATATAAACAAAACAAGTTATCTTTCTTTTAATATCGTAAAAAGTTTTTAAAGTTTTCTGGATTTAGTAAAGAAGAAGTGAAGTCTTTGTTTTTTTACATATCCCAAGTTTTATTTAAAAAAATAAAAATAAACACAATTGTATTTTTATTTCCTAATTTATCAATGAGGAGTTATAAATTATAAATAACTTGGACTAGGATAATTACTGATGAGCAGCCTTAACCCACTTCCCCCATTGGCCTTGTGCCACAATTATGTATCAAATACATAATAAATATATATTCCTTTTTGTGTGCTTATTAAGATATAAAAAAACCTGGCATCATACAGGCATTAGATTCTGAGAAACAGAAAAAAATAATTAATGGGTGTATGAATAATTGTGTCATTGACTGTGTGTATTGTTTTATCTACTTTTTTCCCCTTATGTCTCTTCTCCTCTCTGGGGAACGAGCTCCTGAATTGGTGTATTCCTTAAGGGGCTTCTTTATTGGTATGGCACAATGTATGCTGTACAATTAGTGGCTCTATCTGCAACAGTAGTCCCCGCAAGTGTCTTTTAACAAGCTGCTGCCAAGTATACTGGCTTTCAGAATGACCAACAATGTACTTGTATCCTGTTGACCTCTATCTGTAATATTGATTGATCAATTCATTTTTTACGGCTTATCAGCCTTTTAGATGTTGTTTAAAGCCAGAAAATATTTTTTAGATTCTACAAATATTTTGGGGGTGATAATAATGATTTAGTGATACAAATCTTACTAATTAACCCATAGATGGGGGTAGGAGCATAGGTGGATTCATATCTTTCCCAGGTCTATTTGTGCACAAGTGAATATAATAAACCCAACTGGAACTGGAACTCTGCACTCCAATTAAAAATTCTGAGCCGTTATTCATTACACCACCTGCACATCCAATCTTGCAGCAACTGGTATTCGCAAGTAGTCACCCCTCTAGGTACAGACCAGGTTTGACATTGCTTAACATTGGGAACCAATATTTCAACATGATATGGCCATAAGCTAACTACCTGTAAGAAGGTTCCTAGTTAAGGAGAGAACAACAGCTCTTCTTTTGGCATGTCTGGTTACTTGACTCAATCCTCATCTATTTGAACGTCCTGGGTATGACGATAAACTACATCCGCATCCTGGGTATGACGATAAACTACGTCCAACCAAAAGGCTGTCGATCCGATCAATCGGCTGGTCATGTCATGCCCCATCACATCTAACCCATCCCAAAACAACTACAACTTACAATTAACTTTCCCTCCCAAACCCTACACTAAATATACTAACACCTTACCCCTAAAATGTGATGGGAAACAATGATGTTGCCAGCTATCCATTTTTGAAACAATGATGTTGCCAGAGATACATTTTTTTTTAAACAATGATGTTGCCAGCTATACGTTTTTGAAACAGTTGCCAGCTATATGTTTTTGAAACAATGATGTTGCCAGCTATCCGTTTTTGAAACAATGATGTTGCCCGCTATACTTTTTTAAACAGTTGCCAGCTATACGTTTTTGAAACAATGATGTTGCCAGCTATACGTTTTTGAAACAATGATGTTGCCAGCTATAAGTTTTTGATATATCTAATAAATACTGGATCTGGCATTAAATAACCCATAGTGGTTGATATGCCATAAAACCCCAAACAAACAAACAAACAAACAAAATCATCTATTTGAAAACAAGGCCACCAGTCGACTTTTGTTTATCTGGGCCTTTGATATTCAGACATAAACTTGTAATGTTTCAGAAGTTATTGTAGCCATTCTCTCAGTTTTCTGCCTCTGCCACCAACAAATCCCATATTGCATAGCTACACCTATGGTAGACTTTTATTATTTTGTGCATCAAGTAGTTCTTTAATGCGAACTTTGCTTGCATTGGCCAATTCTCCATTCTTGTGTCAATAGCTACCAAAGAAATGCTTCTTTTATAATGCTTCAAAGGTGTATCAGAATTTTATACTCTTTGACACAGCTGGATTATTTCTGAGCATTTTGCCAGAAGTTTTCTGATCCCTTTTCTTCTTCTTCAGTGGCTCGTTGCTGGACAGTAACAGATACTACATTTTGACCTCCCCACTAAGGCAGAATGTAACACAAGGTCTTTTATATGTGGGGGTGCCCATGAGCATACATATGGTCCAAGAACAGAAATTGCTCCACCCCTGCAACCATGGTCATGCTGGTGTCGATATTACACCGACCCCACCTATCTCAGTGTAATGAAGAAGATACTGCTGCAGGGTTGGAATCCACGAGACCAGGTGCCTTCTCCTGTTTCAATGGAGGAGAGAACAGATTCAACTACATGTTGATCTTAATATCCATTGATATAAAATACATCAATTCAGCACGCAAGACTGAAAAATGGTAGGGAGGGCTGCTCTTGCCCAAGTCTAGCACTGAAAATGAAACTACACTCTTGTTCATCCCATACACACAGACAATATTCTTTCCATTTGTTGACTGCCACTGTAGTGATATGCAAATGACTGCCTAATTAGAAGAGCTAAGGCATAGACTATACGAATGCCCAAGCCATAAGGGTAGAGCTGCTCTCAGTATATGAGATAAAGGACTACCACTGGACTGAGAAAGTAGGAAGGAAATTCCACTTCAAAACAGCTATTTTATATATACTGCATGTGGGGGTTTTGAATAGTGGGGCTGATCACGCATTTGGTTTCATTTCGCCAGGCTGTTAGAATCCTGCAGGAGAGTACCCAGAATCTAAGCCCATGATGACACACAAATGCTAAAATGTGACACTCTAGATTGACACCTCTCATACATAATTGTACACTTTGATCTTAGACAAAAGGCTAAGAAGAGAGTGTCAAATCGACCCTCCTCCCGCCATCTGCTTTACTTTGAACGACTTGCGTCAGTCTTGCATCTTCTTTTCCACTCTCAAATTGATGCACAGTTTGTGATGCAATAAATGTACTCCAAAATTCACTTTTTTTTTTTTGTCTTCTAAAGATTAGTGAGAGATCATTAGTGCTGGCAGTAATAATAGCATACCTCAGACTAGAGATTTCATATGGGTCATGTCCCTTCAAGATGTGGACAGTAATGGCTACCACAACTTTCGTTCTGTCTCTTTCTATAAGTCACTCCTGTCCTTCTATCATTCATATTTGTGTTCCTTGTTTTGCCATCCATTTAAGGGGATTACTGTTTCCCCTCCTCCTCCTCCTCCTGCTCTTTTGCCTTCAGTACGCTCTGTGGGTGTTAAAATCCACCACGCCCTTTTTTCTTCATTATCTTTTAGCAGCAGTTTCTTTGTAATTGTTATGCCTCTGAATTCCTTGTTTCTCACATGTTCTGTCTATGGTATTCCCAGCAATTATTGGTAGAAGCACATCAAGCCTCTTTGTCTGGGAGGAGGAAATTGACATGCATTCATTGCAGACCAGCAGACTAATTCTTTTCACAACTGTCTTGCAACCATTTCCACAATAATTGAAATCATCCCGAATCAAATTTTCTAAAAATGTGTAAATGTAAAAAATATAATAAATTAAAAAAGATAAAATATTAAAAACAAATTAGTTAAGTTTTTATGTAATTTATTTCCATTTAAAGATTTTGCTTCAATTTCCTTTAATAATTTTGCATGGAAATATTAATTTTCATGTCCAGATTAACCTTTTATACTTTAAGGATTGTGCTTTATGCATTCATTTTCTATATAAAGAATATTCATACATTCTGACTATTCATGGCCAAAAACGTATTTAATGTCTTTATCCAAAGTCTCATTTACAAGTGCTTTTGTCGTGATTAAATTTTCCATTTTTAAAATTGGAAATTTTATTTTAAATTTACTTTATGATAAGCAAAAAACATAACAGACAAATGTTAAAAAAAAGTTTTGTTTATTAAATCAGAATTAGCTCTCACAATAATGTTTTTGCATTTAAATAATATCTAAGTTCTTCAACCTTCATTCGGGTCACTTTCAACACTTTAAAAAGAAGTGCTTAACTTGCGTTTGTGTGCATACTCCATTTATTAAAAGCCCATCACTATTGGTGAGAAGTGAAAATGGTATTTTTTTCATATCAAGAAATTTAGTTGCTATTAGAAAGAAATAAACATTTAATAAGTATAAATTTTCAATCACCTCGAAAAACCTAATCATTGCAATCTAATGTTTTTTTTTGTCATTGGGATAATGTTAATTTCAAGCCATTTGTTTCAAATTAAAATAATAAATTTATGGATTAATTAAAAATGCTAATTTTTGCTTAAAGATAAAAAATAACAAAAATATTTGTTTGTCAGCATGTTCAAATAATAATTTTCTTATCACACTGCCTTCTAAGATATCTATCTTTAATTGTTTTGAATATAGAAACTATTTACAATCAAGAAACCTTTTTCTTTGATGAAAAAAATGATACAATATTTAAACTTCATCAAATGTTGAATAAACAATGGAAAAAGGATTTTAAAAAGTAGTTAATACATTTACTCTTTCTTTAATTTTGATAATTTTATTAACTACAGATGCCAAAAGATTTTATTGCTCTAACAAGGATTTTTTTTGTTCTAATTCTTATGACAATTTACTATTTACAGTTATGAAAGAAAAAACAGTACAGTCTATTTTTGTATTGTTTATCGGGGTGAGCGCGAACGCAGACCCCACACTTAGAAATAGCGCACCCGAGTCGCCCACATTTGGGGCGATCGCAAAGGTCAACCCAACCGGAGTGCAATGGAAGGGCCTCGCTCTGGGAGAACGGCCTGGCTGATCACCGTTAACTCCTGTGCCAGGTAAGTATGAATTTTGCCGGCAAGTGCTCGTCTTATGTACGTCGAATATCCTCTCACTGCCTCCGACGGTTTTCCACGGCTGAAACGTCGCTTCATTAAAATTGCCAGAAGAAACCAATCGGGCTAAACCAATTTTTTCAAACAGCAAAATCTATTAGTAAGCCTTTCATTTTAGTTTCATTTACAAAAGTCATAATTTAATCTGTTAATTTATGGCAAGTTTTGATTTCCGCACTCATTACGAAGGTCAAGGTCTTTGAATCAAGAGGAAATAACTCGCTTAGAAATACGTTCGATTTTCAAGAAAAAAGAGCGACATTTTATTTTTACAAATCATTTATTCTAAATTTTTGTTTAGGAAATGAAAAAAATAATGGACACTCGTTTCTGTTTTATTTAAATATTTTTTTAATTCGACCTAAAACGCAAATTTATGAACAATGAAGAAAGAAAATTAAAAAATAGTCAGAATTACCTCCCCTTTTATGCCCTGAGTAAAACATTGCATCTAAATTTCAAGCCTACCTCATGGTGGAGAGAGACAATTTAAAACTGCATTCAGTCTTTTCTCTCTCTCTCTCAAAAGATATTTGTTACCTCATTTCACATGAAAAATTTAATTTTAAAACCTCTCTACCTCGCTCTCTCTGAGAGAAGAAATATTTTATAAACTAATTTTAATAATGACTTTAAAAAATTAAAATTACTTTTTTTGTAATTATTTTTAAAATATTAGGCTGGAAAATAATATTATGCTAAACTTTTTTTCTTCTCAATTTTTTTTTTTGTTTTGTTTTTTACACACAACTTTTACACACGCCTTTGCACATGAAAAGTTTGCGTTAGTTTGATGATGATGATTGATGAGATTAAATGTCAACTTGAAAAAAATCTAAATTTATGAAGACAAGACTTTGTTCTGACCCAACAAATTAAAACAAAAGACAGGTTCATTTTGAACTAATATCCTTGGGAAAGGCATGAAACGATTTCTCCTTCTCCCCACCAGACATGGGCAATGAACCTTGAATAGAGATGACTGACTTCAAAACACTGTCAAAATGTCTTGTCATAAAATGTAAGAATGGCATTCCTTGCAGTGAAAGAGGCAGGAAGTGGAGAGGGTAATTTTTAGTTTTCAAATTGTTAATATTCAGGGGTATCAAACTGTAATAAGCTTTACAATATATGACTAGTAAATATAGTTTTACTTAATAACAATATTTCCTAAAATTTATCACATTGAAATTGAATTTTTAAAGACTTGAAAACTTTATGAATTATTCAGCTTAAAATTGTAAAAAATGAAAACAAATCTTGTAAAAATTAATTTTTCATTGAAAAAATGTTTTTACTTCAAAGTATTGTCTTTAATATATATTATTCATAAAAGCAATTAAAAACCTCTCTAATTAAAATATTTTAGTTTTATTGTGTTTTTATCTTTCAATCCAGAACAGATTTTTGGTAAGACAGGGTCCGATATTGCAAAAAAAAATCTGTGATTTAAATTCTTCAAAGAATTTAGCTTTTAACTAATATAATCACTCAAAAAAATTATCTTGCTGAATTTTTCAAGATTTCATAAAATTAGGAAAGGAGCTGAAATGCATGTAAAAAAAAATATTTCTTTTCACAAGATTTTCTAATAAAAAAACTCAAAAATAATTTAATGCATATGTGAATAAATCCTAAAAATGTCATTAAAATCTGACAATTATTTGATTTTTGCAAGAATTTTCAAATTAATGTGTCTGTCATTGTAAAAAGAAGCCAAAATTTGCTATACTAAAAAAAAATTAGTACAACTGCTGATGTAAGAAAAACAAATTTTTTAATCAAAATTTCGAATGTTTTAATAGGAGTAAATATTTAGCTAATCAAAATATACTTTAATCTTTCCTCTTAACAATAACAGATTTTGATGATAAAACTATTTTCATTATGTTTGGAGCATGTTTTCATCACGGTATGCTGATTTTTAGCAATCTCATGGAGGTACCTAAAGGGGATATTTTTCTGTAGATTAGTATCCATTTTTATTTAGACCTTCTTCAAGCCATGATATTTATTTATATGTTACAATAGAAAAGTATAGATTTTTTTTTTTAAATCATTTTGGAAGAGGCAGGCTCATGTTCCAATAAATAAGTAAAAAAAATAACAGTTTTTGAAATCTATGTCCTCCTTTTTCTTGTATCAGTTTTTTTAACTTTACTTTTTAAAATAAATTGTCATTTTTATTTTTTTTGTTCCTATGAGCATTCAATTAAAATTTTAGTAGTTGCTAAAGTAAAAACAATGGTGGAGCAAGGAATTTTAGAGCATGTCCCACCCTGGTGGTAGTATTTGGGCCTCACCAAGTAGATCTTTATACCAGGCCTGGCAACTATGCGACTGGGGGTCCATGACTGGGGGCAGACATATGGAGACCTTTTGAGTAATTATGGCCTGGATCAAAGTTGTATTCTTTTTTCAATAACATTTTGAACTGTTATAAAATATGAACCTCCAGAAGTTTGTCTTAATTTTCCAAATTCATTTTCTAAATAGTCTGTGATAAATTCACCAAGCATAACAAAATGAAACCCATTACTTAGCAAACATCTGCAAACATCAATTAAGCCATTGCATGCTTGTCCAATGGTTATTAAACAAGTATCTCTTGTTAATGATTTCATCCTTTTTCCTTGTTTTCTTATTCTTTTTGCCATTTCTCCAGAATTAGACAGAAATAACAGATGCTCATCATCTGAATCTCACCTTTTTTCAGTGGATCATTTTTCTTAATATCACCATAGATTTCTTTTATACAATGTTCCAAAATTTTTAAATTTGTCAATAAAACCAACTGTTTCTGTAGTATCCTCCCCATTTAATAATGGATGTGTTTTAATGCCAAGTGCAGCTTGATCACAAAAAACCTTTAAAGAATGGGAAACAAGTCGTTCAAAGTAAAGCAGTTCAATTTTACACTCTCTTCTCAGCCTTTTGTCTAAGATCAAAGTGTACGATTATGTGTGAGAAGTGTCAATCTAGAGTGTCACATTTTAGCATTCGTGTGTCATCATGGGGAGAGATTCCGAGTACTCTCCTTCAGGATTCTAACAGCCTGGTGAAATGAAACCAAACACATGATCAGCACCCCCCCACACACTGTTCAAATACCACCAACCCAACCCCATCCCCGCATGTAGCATATATAGAATAGCTGTTTTGAAGTGGAATTTCCTTCCTACTTTCTCAGTCCAGCAGTAGTGCTTTATCTTGCATACCGAGAGCAGCTCTACCCTTACGGCTTGGGCATTCGTATAGTCTATGCCTAAAGCTATATGCTAATTAGGCAGTCATTTGCATATCACTTCAGTGGCAGTCAACAAATGGAAAGAATATTGTTTGTGTGTATGGGATGAATGAAAGTGTAGTTTAATTTTCAGTATTAGACTCGGGCATGACCAGCCCTTCCCACCATTTTCCAGTTTTGCGTGCTGAATTGATGTATTTTACATCAATAGATATTAAGATCAACCTGTAGTTGTATCTGTTCCCTTCTCAGATGAGGTAGGAGAAAATGCCTGGTCTCGGGGATTACAACCTTGCAGCAGTATCTTCTTCATTGCATTGAGATAGGTGGGGCTGATGTAATATCGACACCAGCATGACCGTGGTTGCATATATATATATATATATATATATATCTCAAGGTGCAAATAATAAAATTGGAAAAAACAAACATAATTGGCAATATTCACTATGTTACAGTGCCACAAAACTTCGGAGTCGGGGAAAATTAATATTTACGGATAATTACAGTAAATAATTTTTCTAAAAATTAAAGATATATATACAGTACAGGTAATAAATCCATTGGTATATAATCCAAGTGAATCCTAGTAATATAAAATATTAAAAATTAATCCACAAAAAGAGCTCAATTTATATTATTATGACAAAGCATATAAATTACACAACAGACAAATCCAAAATTACCTCATGAGTATATTTCAGCTAACACCGAGTGCATCAGTCTTATTAAACTCAGACAAATGAATTTTATATATATATATATATATATATATATATATATATATATATATATATATTACAAGTGTATACTTATATATTTATAAGTGAATGCAAACTTAAAGATTTTGAATTTGCACCAAACAACAGAGATTAGTTGAAAATTTTCTTTTTATAACTAAGGGTCTATTTTCTACTATGTCTGAAAATTTGTAATCTTATTTTAGATTTAAAAGATTTAACGTTATGAAAAGCTGCTAGGAGAAAACTCTTGTGTTCTTTGATATTTGTTAAACCGTTTGTCAAAGGTTATAATGCCTGGACACAGTTAGAGAGAAATCTTCGATAGAAATTGTCCCTAAGAATTGATGAAATGAAATGTTTTCATTCTGTTAGGTATAGGAAAATTAGAAATTGATGTTACCTTTGAAGAAGAAGGAAAATACCAGCTGATATGATGTCCCAAAAAAAAAACAAAAAAAATATGTGACATTGGATTTACCAAACCGATATTTATTTGGGTTGATAACTCCAAATGTTTGGACCCATTCAAAAAACAAACTGCACTTGTTGCATATGTTCTTCCATAGACGCATCACACAAAGCCCAACACCAAGCCAGAAGAACTGGTGAAGGCAGACAACTGGTACTTCACCGCCAGCTGATTCAGGTACTGATGAAGTACATGTAGAAGAAGGAACATGTTTATTATAAACCTACACTGCCTTTACGGTCATATCCAAATACGGAAATTGTTATGGCAGTAAATCCCAATAGAAAACTCGGAGTGGATCCCTAAAGGCAGTTAGCTGACAACTTTCTGGCAACACCTGAAGCCAAGCTGGTCCCGAATGTACTACTCTGAATTCCTTTGGATGTTGTCTGTACAACATTTAGAGGGAGTGGCATGTAGTCAGGGTAGCGTACTACCAAATGACCAGATTTTTAATAAACAGGGTGTTACCTTTATCTCACAAGTTAAATGGGTGGTTACTTTTCCTTAAGAAAGCTGGCCATAAAGACATCAGCTGCATAAACGCAAGTAAAAGTAAATCATGCAACGCATGGCCAATTAATCACTGGAAGCAATTTGACACGTTTCTTAGTCCTGAAAGGAACAAATGAAAAATCAAACTAAATGAAGTAGTAATAGTTTTGTAATTGTTAGACTTGATAGAAAAGTTTTTTTATATTATAAATCATGTAAAAATAGAATATATCTAAATTAAAATGTCTCTTCATATGTTTTCGCCGAATTAAATTTTAAGTAATTGAAAATAAAATTACAAATGTATATGTGAGTAGCATAGCAGTTATTAAGGTGGGAAGTGGAATTAATAAGCCAAGTTCAAGCTCCGCTCAGGTTTTTTGCATTTACTTTCGCATAAATTCACTTGCGAAAGTATGAATCTATCTTTTGCTTCCAGTCGTGGTTAGAGGGTTAGGTTTTTAGGTGAACTAGGCTCTCTATCCTTGGGAAGTAGCCAGTGTAGAAGAATGATTATTGTGAATTTAAAACCATGGAGAAGGAAACGGGACATTACTCCACTATCTTTCCTAAGATGTAATGGCAATTTACAAATAATAAAGAAATGGGATCTGTGGAAAGCTATGGTCGCCAAGATCCAAATAAAAACATACAAGGGAGATAGCTCCGAGTACATTGTTATCAGCATTTACTTTCTAAGAGCATTGATGAAGTTACATTTAACTTTTTGTGCTGGGGGTGTTAATTCATTTATGGACAAATCTTGATAAATTTGAGAATTGAAACTCTTACCAAATTATCTAAATGAATAAAGAAATGAGTTTCGCAATCCCAAAAATAATTATAATAAAATATTAAGCAGCAGAATGGACAGGTGATTCATTAAAGACATTTTAGAATTAGCTGTAAACAATTAAGTGGTGTATTAAAAACATGTTTATGAAACTGATAAATACTCCTATTCATATTAAATTAACATAGGCCCCCACCCCCAAGTAATATTTACTATTGATTTAACAGTTGAATATGACACAATACTTAATATCATTTAACAGTATTTAAATCAAGAAAAATATTAGAACTAATATTAAATACATAATTTACCATTGTATATGTCGCATGCTTTACAAGATTCATAATATTGTCAGTCATATGAAATTAAAAGAAATTTTTAAAATATTTAATATTCCACGAAGAAGTGGATAATTTATGACTTTTACAAATACTGTAAATCACATTAAATAATGAAACTTATAAATAATATGAAATACAATATTCACCGTTGTATAAGATGCATGTTTTAAAAAACTGATAAATTCTCCTTTTCTTGGTCATAATGCTTCTCAAACTGCTATCAACATTAACAGAGTATGGGATGAAGGATTTAACTTGTGATCGACCAGTATGGCACTGGTTTCTGAAGTTCTACTGGAGGACTACTAGTCTTGAAGATCAAAGTGATAGAGGATGTCCATCTGTAATTGAAAATCTACATTTGAAAACAAAATCCCTGTCAAAGTGTTAGAGAAATCTTTCATTCAGAGAATGGGTGTCAAGAAAATAGGCATAGTGAAGTAACTGGACAAATGGGCTCATTTCTTGATTGAATAGCAACTTGTGATGAGAAATAGAACATTTATGACAATCATAATATTTATTTATGACAATAAATAACTTGATCAAAGAACCAAAACACTTTTCAAAGCTGAAAATGCACCGACAGATTATGGTGACTGTCCATAACAGCAATTCATAAAAGCAATTTGAAATGTCATGGCCAACAACTGAATGAAATGCACATTCAGTTAAGCAAAATGTGACCGGCATCAGTTAATCAACAAGGTCCATTCCTACTTCATGTCAATGCTTGGCCACATGTTGCTCACATGACACTGCAGATTCTTACCAGATTGAGATCCGAGACTTTTCCACATGCACCATATTCCCACTGACTACCACCTTTTCAAGCATCTTGACAATTTTTTAAACCAATGGACATTCCATTGCAAAGAAGATGTAGAAACTGCATTCAAAGATTTATTGACATCCAAAACTTTAGAGTTTTATCATAAAGGTATAAATAATCTTGTAACATAACGGCAGAAATGTATAGATGCTCGGTTCCTATTTTGACTAATTTAAACACTATGTAAATAAATTAATTCATGAATAAATGTTGATTCTAAAATCAGACATTGTTTTCCAAAAAACCTAACAGATAAGGAATGAATCACTTTGTCTTTGTGGACCCTTTTCTATGTAAATGAAATTACGTGGAAGTTTACAGATGCAGATAAACGTTCACTGACATAGCAGAGGTTCACATGCAACCAGAATTTCTAAACATAATCTGTGCACCTGGATTGCCACAGAATTTATAATTCCACTATTTTCTGAAATGAAAATTGTTAGTCATGAATCTCCTGAATAATGCGACTGGTGCAAAACTGGTCACTGAATTCCATACAGACAAAACACTGAGGATGCTATGTATTTGAAAATGTCAGATAAGGACAGATACATCACAAGCAATTTTGTCTATTTCGAGGAACTTTTGTAATGAAAATGTTAGTGATACTGAATTTTGATGTCATATGAGGTGGCCTCAAATCGTTCCTCTCTTGTTCATTTGCATTAGGAACCTCTCCTAAAAAATATGATAATTATATGCGGTACAGTAGAAATTTCTAGGGAACAATGAGGAGAGAGAGATTGGAAAATTTGATATTCACAGGACAGATTGAAGGCAAGAGGGACAAAGGAAAACTGCATAAACTATCTAGCAAGCTTCGGGAAATGCTTTGCATAACAGGGTTTAGGTGTAATAATTGAAAGACAAAAAATTTATTCAGAGCTACAATGGCCAGGAAATTGTGGAGAGCCATGATCAACATCCTGGTACATAGAAAAAGAGAGGAAGAATGCCTCCATACTTGGCCAATGCTTCATCTGTAATGCAAAATATTCTTTTATAAGCTGGAAGTTATGAGAAATTTACAATTTTAAAACATTTGCACTGTATCATTAAAATTTTATCAAATACATCATGATAGGAAAAATTAAAATATTTCCATGAATTTCGATCAACAGATTTTATGACAAGAATAACAGCTTCAGTTAGAAGAGGATGTTAATAAAAATCATAAAAAAAGAAATTTCCCTGGGTTGTTTGTCCTGTTCTATGATGTACATATATTTTATTGTATATTCAAGTATAGTAATTTAGTGGATACGTTCACAACCATGACATCTAACAAAGAGGAAATATACAAATGGAATCCACACCTACATACATGGAAACTGAAATATCATATATTTTTCAAGCAATAATTTAAGAATATAAGCCAAAAATGCACATAAAATCAACGAGTGTAAAGGGAGATAATCAGGAATTTCTTTATGCATTAATATAAAATATAGTTTTAAACAAAATGGACGTCATGTTATACTTTAGGTACCTTTCGACCAACACTTTTTCAAAGGTATATGTTGGTAAATTGGAAAACAATCAAAGACACACTCAATATAACGAATGAGAAGGGAAAGTTGGAACGCGATTAAAAAAGATATAAATATTAATTACAAATAATTAAAATTAATAAATAAAAAATATTGTTTTATAAAAATATTTTTTCTTCCTACTTATTTACTTTTTATTTTTATTTATTTCTTTTAATTTATTTTTTCATGTAAGTTATTTGGGTAAACTTAATTTTCATTTATTTACCTAAAATAAAGAATTAAATTACTTATAAATAGACATTTTAATTTTTTATGGAATGCTTTATGTAACATATGTACATCAATTCTCCAAACTTTTAGAATATAAAATAGAAACTTTCATACTAATGTTGTATGGCTTGGTGTTTAGAATGACTGTAAATTTTTCTCCATAACTATTATTAAATGTCAATATATAGATAAAATTTTATTGACTATAAAGTAATGAAAACAATGAACACTGAAGTCACTATACTAATGAATTAGTCTCTACCAGAGGTTTCCAAAGTAGGTTCCAAGGAACCCAGGGGTTCTGCAAAGGAGTATCTTGGGTTCTGTGACAAAAATTTAGAGTAATAAATGTTTAACATAACACATTATCAACGTTGGTAAATAATTTCTAAAAAAATAGTTGCCAACAGATTTAGATTGTTCTGTTGGGATTGCTATGAAATGAGTACGAAATCAGAAGGTTTTTTGGTTTGAGATGATAAGCGGGAAAAGCATGTTCTTCATATTAATCACAACAATATTAAGCATAGACATACAAGTTGAATAAATCTCAAGGCAAAATTGAACAAAGAAACAACGGTAGTCGTGAATTCAATTAGAAAAAACACTGAACATTTATATACAATTAATTATAATACAATTTGGAAAAGCTTGTGTTTCAGTTTTGGTTATAGGGATGTTTGACGAAATGTGAATTAAGTATCTTAATGAATTACAGTTCAGGAATGTTCCTTTGTTTAGAAAATGTTCAATTGTAATATTAAAGAAAAATTTATCGAGGGATAAATTTTAAAGTAATGTAATGTGAGATTTTTTGTTGATTTTTGTTTGTTCTTGGTTTGACAGAGTTATTCACCCTGGACTGTATTTTTTTTTTATCTTAATGCTTGAATTGCAGTTTCTGTTCAGTAGTGTAGATAAAACTTTTTTTAAAGAAATGTGCAATGAATTCAGAGAGAGACAGAAAGAGGTTAAAAGTTGAGTCAGGTGTTGACGCGCGAAAAGTCCTTTAGTCAAAATGTAGACACGCGTGGATCTCTGTGGAAATCTCTCTGAAGGCGAATTACTTACTGGTGAATTGCACTGAAATTTGTTCTTTTATTTACTTTGAGAAGTTGGAATAGGCTCTAGAAATTTTGGCGGTAAAACACATCCTGGGGTCGTCTCGACCAATAATAAGCCGAGTTTCGCAATATGTGGTGTTGATTGGTCGAAACTAGCTCTTATGGAATAGTCTATTTTTTAACGGGGGTGAGTGGAAAAATATGGACGATTCCACAATTCTATAATGTTGTGATGTATCTTGCAATATTTTTCTATATTGTATATCAGTGAATGATAATTGTATTATGTTACTGCTGAATTGAAAAGTAGTTATTGATTGTGATATCATCTGAATACTATGACACCACATCAATCTGAAAGTTAATTTTCTCGCCATATTGGAAAAAGCTCATGCTGTTAATTGACTCTCGTTGGTGTAACTTTCATGTGTATAAATTCCAGTTAAAAACAACACCAACCTATTTACATGAAAGTGGTTTTTCCTATTCCACTGCCATAAAATCTAAATACTGAGGTAGAGTTAATCCTGCTGCTGACTTGAGAATTGAATTCTCAAGTATAAAGCCAAATATTTAAAAAAATTATGTGACAATATGAAACAGAAGCATTGTTCTCATTGAATGTTCCAAAAAATTCTGATTATATATGAAATAAATTTTATGTTAACATTGTTCGTAAAAGTATTAGTATCTGGGGTTCCCACAAAATTTCTAAACCCCGTAGGCTTCCACGTCTGAAAAAGTTGGGGAAACTCTGGTCTATATAGTTTGCACCTTACATTATAAGGTTTTAGAAATACTAGAATTGTATTTGGAGCAGTGCCTTGCTTAGAGTTTTTGTTTTTTGTCACTGCTATAAGTCAGTTATTGAGTTACATGTTTATGGCTATGGTTAGAAACAGGATACAATTTTAGCAGTAGGTCTATTAAGGTACTTACAACCATAGATTTTACAATTAAATGACTGTAAGATGACTTAAGTTCTTAAATACTGACTTTTAAAAGAATATCTGAAATTATTTTATTCTTAGACATTCTCATAAAAAATGAAATGCCAGAAATTATAATAAAATGAAAAATCTTTAGTTCTCTGCTAGGAAATTGTGAAAAAATAATGATTTCTGATTAATTTTCAATGATTGTTAGAAAAAAATGAACTGACCAGTAAGAAAATATTTGAAGAAGCTGGTGTTATGACTGAAAATAGAGAGAAATGATGAAGAATATTAAGAACATTGACTAAATACATGAAAACAACCAAACTACCATATTTAAGTAAATATCACAGAAAAATATATAAGTTAGTCAAAGAATACAAGAAAACTGATTGAACTTAAGTCATTTTTTCACAGTGAAAGTAGAGCCAGATTGGATAAAAAAGTGATGGCTTTTTATAATCATCATTTCCAATTCAATTCCAATATTAGCAATTGTAAATGAAAACATTTTCATACCAGAATCCCAGATTAAAGCTGAGCAGAGTGTACATTATTTGTGATATTCATCATATATCAAAACTTAGCTTGGTCGACCTTAATAGAAAGTATTAATTGTAAATGATAAGTAACCTTCAAAAAACTTCAGATTATGAAATTAACCAAAATATAGATACAGGTAAAAAATTAGTCAAAATAAAATTTAATTCTTTTAAAGAAAAATTTAAGAAGCTACTTAACTTATAAATGCAATAAACAATAATTTAGACATTAGAATAATGAGTTGAACAAATTTTAAATTAACTATTTATATTTCAAGATTACACATTATGAAATGGACAAAGTCTGACAATTGTTTTAAGACATTTTTATGTTTATACATTCTTTTTATAGATACAAATATTTAAGTAAATGCTCTGTTTTATAATAAACAGTATTAAACAACATTTACTAGCCTGAATGTCCGAGAAATTGTCATAGAAAGTTTTTGTCCACTGAACACTAACTGAATGATCCTCTGTGGCTCAATCGGTTAAGGCACGTCAGGCTATATGACGGTTCCGTATAGGATGAATATTTTCTATGAAAATTTTTCGATCATTCAGGCCGATAAATGTTGTTTAATACTGTTTATTATAAAAACAGAGCATTTACTTAAATATTTGTATCTATAAAAAGAATGTATAAACATAAAAATGTCTTTAAAAAAATAAAGATTAATTTACATTTTAGAATAGATATTACGGGAAAATATTTGATGTATCAATATGAAATAAGTCAGTGATTGTGTTGTTAATTTTTATGCAAATTTTCGCAGGTTTTTTAAATAAAATAGTCATAAGACTTTTATTAGGTTTGCCTGAAAGGAAATAACTGAAATATAACTTACTATAAGACAATAAAATACACTAAGTGGGAAGTACACTTTTTGAGATGTTTTAAAATTATTAGTAGTTTTGTTACACCCAAGTATACGACGGTCAGATAAAGTGTCAATTTTCTTTTACAGTTTGGTTAGGAGCAATTATTAATCAATATTGAACTGAGTGGCTCAATTTTATCATTAATGTAATCCTTCATACAGTTTGAAGAAAATTAATGTGGAAAACATTTGTATCTTTGATTTTAATGTTTACAAAATAAATAAATTTATTTTGAAAGGTTACTCATTTTGAAATATTGTAGGAATTTTCCCAGTTGTGTGTGTGTGTGTGTGTGTGTGTATACTTGGCAGTGAGAGTAAAATGACTGAAACCCAATGCTCAAAATAATTAACAGCTTTTATTTATGATTGAAATAGATTACAAAATAGTAGTAGTTTTGGGGAAAAATATAGTTGGATTTCCCACTTAACAAAATTCTTGAGTAGATGTTTTGTAGAGGGAGATTTATAATTTTCAAACAAAGCAAAAAAAGAAATTGAATCAAGAGTAAGCCAAGAAAATAAAAATAAATAAAACTTGGCTTTGTCAAAAAACAAGAAGTCACATGTCACAACCTGACTCAAGGGGGTCAAGTAAATACCTACTTACTTACTTTGGCACAGATCTCCGTCCTTGTGCTGGTGATATCACGGCTACGACTAGCTTGTACTGGCTCTGACCAACTTGTACTGGCTCTGACCAGCTTCTACCGGCTCTGATCAGCCTTGACCAGCGGCCCGAGTGAAAACACTCGGGTCCCCACGTTAAAAACTGACCTTGTGTCACAACCTAACTCAGTTGGGGATCAAGTAAATATCTACACTCAGGGGGCCTACAAACATGAACATTTGAAAATTCCATGATTTTTTTTACAAAAAATTAACAAATGATGGGATTGGGTGGAGATGATCCCAAAAGACAAACGAAAATATAAAAGAAACAAAGCCGTTTGACCCGTCCACCTCTTGAAAAAAAGAGTTTCTGATTGAGGATAATTTCCTCGAATTCAAAATTCCCCCAGCTTCCAAATTCATAAAAAAAAAAAAAAAAATGGCGTCTGTCTCTGGCTGCAAACGCGCATCATTTCAAATATATCAGCACATTAAGATTTTTTACACTTATATTTTATTACTAAAGCTCTCGAAAAATGTCTTCAAGCTTATATTTATTTTAATAGTTTTTCTTTAAATAAAATTTACAAAGTTTATAGCATCGCAAAGAAGTGTTATTGGTTTTGAATTTAAAGTTTAAATTCAAAGAAATTTACATTTGGAATATCATTTACCTTATTTAATTGAAGTAAGTATAAGATTTTTTGAGTTAACTGTGTTATTTTTATGTAAAAAGTAAAAACAAATTTTTGTGGGACTGTAATTCCTCACGGAAAATAAAAATGTTTGGTCTTCTCTTGTTACTTTGAATTATAAAATTGTTAAAGTTTATTAAATATTTTCCCCTTTAACTTTGTTTAACATTTTTCATTTAAAGTTTATTAAGGTTTTTCTCAAAAAAAAAAACAAAAAAAAATATGCTTCGCTTCTTCCATGAGATGTTTTTAGATTTTCCAAAGACTTTTGTTTTGTTTTTTGCACGCTTCTGTTTTTATTGCAAAATTTATTTATGTAAAATTAAAATGATTATTTTAATCATGTTTTTTTGATATTCTTATTCACAAGAATTATTCATTATTAATAAAATTTAATTTTTTATGAATATTTTGTGTTTTTATTTTAATTTTAAACATTTTTAAAACTATTTTAAATTTTTTTGGGGGGGGGGGTAATTTGCAGTTTAAACTCCACGCTCAGTTTCTAATAAAAATAGCCTGATGAAAAAGACGCCAAACTTCATGAAAACAAATCGTCTAAATTTTTATGTTATTATTAAGAGGAAAGATCAAATTATTTTGGGGCTATTTTTTTACATTTTTTGGTAAATTTTTGTTTTGTTTCCTGAGCGCTAATATCCCTTCAAATTTTTCCAAAATAGTCTTATTTCCGTGCAATTGTATATGCTGAACTCAAATCAACAATTAGATATCGAAGAAACCTACCTTTTTGGATGTTAATGACCCGAAAAAAAAATCAGACTTCTTCTCGGTCTTTCGTCAGCCATTACCGGCTTATTGAGAAGTAATTCCACTGCGGAACGATTTGTGGCGGAGGCATAAAATTTGAGCCTATTCACTTCCTTTACAGAAAGTCCTTGCAGAAATTAGTACGCACATCTGTAAAGCGATTTTTTTTTTTTTTTTTGTACTTAATTTAAGAAGACAGTTAACTTTCAAATATATGTAAACATCGACAAAAAGAATAATAAAGTAATTTTTTTTAAGAAAGTTAACTTTCTAATCTATGAAAATAAGTGATAAGTGTAATTTTTTAAGAAGAAAGTTAACTTTCAAATATATGAAAATATCGACAAATAAAAAATTAACAGTATTTTTTAAAAGTATTTTTTTTAACCTTCAGAAATATGAAAGTATTTTTTTTAACCTTCAGATATATGAAGATATGAAAATACTTATATATTATAAATAACAAAAAGAACAAAATAAGTAGTACAGTAAAGCATTTTTTTAATATTTAACATTGAAAATAAAACAATAATTAAATCAATTGTAAAAGAGGAAGTTAAAAGTTTCATATCTATGGAAAAAATGACAGTGACAATTTTTTTAAAATGCTATAAAGGAGATACTTTACTTACAAATATACAATGAAAATTATAGATGTCTATAATGAAGTAGTTTTAGGGTCCTGGATACATTCTGCTCGCCTCTCTCAGGAAAACGTGATTTATTGGTAAAAGGTGAGGTAAAAGTTGGAATTAATATTATAATTAATTTGGCTTGAAAAGTTACCCTTGAATTGAAGCAGTAAAAGGAATTATTGTACTTAAGAAGCTTAATCTATCATTTCAGATATTACCTAGTTTCCAGCAATGTCCTGAAAGTGTTGTGTCGTTTCTTGCAAAACAATTTACAGAAGCCAGCAAGACAAAACTGTGTGTGAGATGAATAAAATATCAGTTTATCGTTTCCCAAAAGGCAAAGATGAGAGCGAGCGATGGAGAAAATCAGTTCCAAATGCCTATCTGAATGTTACAAACAATTTGTCAACTACAGTAGCCTTGAATGTTGATACCATAGAAGTTCATGGAAAAATGTGACCCCAAAATCCACCATCTGTATGGCGAGGTGTGCCAAAGAGTCAAATACCAACACCCTCTGCTGTTCAAAGGAATATCAATATACGGCTCCAAATCAAATTGATGATAAAATGAATTCTTTTTTAGAATTAGATAAGATTAAATAAATGTACAAATTTCAAAGAAAGTCTATTCAACAATAAAAAAGACTTTGTGTGTCCAGTTGACGACTGAACAGTTAAAATATTTTCAGCCATTTTTAGGCTGAAAATGTTTTAACTGTTCAGTCATAAAAAGTTATTGATGTTATCCCTCTCTTTATGTTGAGAATTTATAAAAATTTGTAGTTTGAAACATTTCATTATGGAGTTAAGTATTATATTAGCAGCCTTTCCAAAAACCATATAAATACAGTTCATACTTGGTCAACATTGGAAGAAATTACCCGATATTTAAATTCTATGGCTTTTGATCAGAAAAAGGATATCTCGGGTCAGAACTTTTCATCAATGGCTTCTAAAATGGTAGAAATGAAATACATCTCATTTATAGGAATAGGTGCTTTTGAATACTATACAACATCTCGGTCATTGTATAATAGAGTAAAATAGGATTTTCAATTGGCATCATTAGCAACATTAAGAAGGATGACATCAAAAGATTCAAAACTTAATGAAAAATCTATTTTGCTATCTGTATTTAATACTCTTAATGCCAGTCAAAAAGGGTGCATAATTCTCCATGATGAAGTATATATCAAGAAAATGATACTATATCATGGCAAACAACTATTTGGTAAGTCAGTTGACAATCCATCTCTACTTGCTCAAACAGTACTTGGTATAATGTTGATATGTCTTAATGGGGGTTCAAAATTTCTTACAAGATTCCAATTTCAAAATTAACATCAGCTTTTTTATTTAAAGAAATTGTGCTAACAGTTCAAGTCATCACCTCTATACCAGCTGATGTAAAGGCTATTATATGTGATAGCAACCATGTAAATCAAGCTTCTTTTTTTAAAAATTATAATCCCACCCAGCCCCAGAAAACCATAGTTAACTGAAGATAATAAACAATTAAATTTTGTTTATGTTCATCTGTTGAAAAATATTTGCAATTTGTGACTCACAAAAAAGACAGGAAAACTAATCTTTGATGATAATGGAGTAAAACGAGTAGCAAAATGGCCCCATTTTAAGCAGTTATATCGTTGTGAATCTGAAAGATTCGTTAAAACTTTCAGATTTAAATGAAATTTCCATTGCTTCAAAGACAACAGGTTTCTACTTGCTTCAGAGTGTTTCCAGAAAAAAACATATATTGGACTTCTCACTCAGTCTGGAATAAATGCTGATAAGAATGATACTGCCATCTTCATAAACAAGGTTTTGACATGGTGGAAAATTTTAAATGTTAAGACCCTTTAAATTGATAAACTACACAATGACCCTCTACAAACTGAAATGAAATCTCCGAATGACAGCCGACTTGATTTTATCATTGAGCTTGGTCAAATGGCTCTTAATATGGCTAGCAGTCAAGGTAATCATATAAAACAATTATCCAAACACATTGCTACTACTGTGACACTATTTAGCTATGGTAATTGGCTAACTAATTAAACATAGAAATTAAAAAAATGGTACATACTTACGGCGAGAAAGAGCTATATCGAAAGACAGACCGAGTGACATTGTTTTTCAACAAAAGATTTTATTTCATTTACGATGAAAGATATATTTTTTTTTCAGAAAACAAAAAATTCGTAAGAGAAGCCAGGTTTTGGATTCTGTCAGAATTAATGTCATGATGCGCCAAGGGAAACAGAATACAGTGAGTAATGACAATCCTCCACACATGTGTCGATGATAAAAATTTCGACTTCGGTCAGCTGCATATAGGCAAGGGTAGTCAATTTCGGTTATCTATCAGAGATATCTTTAATATACTCATTCTTGGATACCAACAAAGAAAGCCAGTCGTTATGTATATAGATCTTGATATGATCATTGTTATTGCTTATTCAAACTGTTGACGACAGACTTAATGTCGCCGAGAGTGGGCATCTGGAAATACGATAATATTAAGACACGAGAAAGACAAAATAAATTCGATTTCAGGTGGAAATGACCACCCAGTTAAAAGTTGACTAGCAGTGATTAATGGGTCGTTAGAGGTCCGGGCTAAGTGGATTTGGGTGTCCCCAGAATTATGATGTGATAAAGAATTATTTTTGTAATCTGCGATTTGTAAAGAAATGTTCTGGCCGATAAAAAAAATGTTTTGCTGGATAATAACTTTAAGAGGGCCAGCCTAGCCACACCAATGCTGCCGAGCAATCATTGGCCAAGTGGTGGCGTGAGTGATAGGCGAAGGTGAATGGATGAGAAGTTGTTAACGCCCACTAAGAGGATTGGTATGAAATACCAATATGAGAAAGGAACAGTCTAGGATGATAATTCTCCTCCAACCTCTCCTCATGAACGAGGGAGAGAACCTCTCTAAAACAGTAAGTAATTAACTTCCAAAAATGGGAAGTGATAAATTTTTCTGTCCGAAGACAGAGAGAATTCTTGTTGGTAATCGAGAATTATCGAGGAACCCAAACCACGTCTGGCCCCACACCGGGTTTTGGTCGGAGTCCATATAAACAAGCCATAAATATGTGCTACTTGAGCAATTTACAACTGATCCATTAGAAAAAGAATTTAGTAAACTTTGTCAAGGATCAGGTAGCAACCTATTTTAAAAATGCCCAACAGCGTATTGAAAAGCTGATTATTAAGCAGACATTTTTACTTTTAAATCAAAAAGGTAATTATTGATGCTTTTGGTGTTAAGGCAGGTCACCAATGTACATCATGTGATTATAAACTTTGTGATGAAGCTTCAAAAATATATGACCATCTGGAAAATTTAGAACAATCTCTTTTTTGTTGAAATAAAAATGGCTCTCATGTACATAGCTGGATATATTACAAGAAATGATAATCAACCCAGTGAATATGAAACTCATTTTTATTATAAAAAGTATAGAAAATATAGCAATTCAATTGAGCATGCAGAACTAAAGGTTCCTTCTGACCACATTTGCCAATAGTTATTTTTTGGTTTCATCCTTTTCCATACAATAAAGGAAAAGGTGTATTATAAATTATTAAGTAAGATTTTTATACTTATTTCTAGTTTTGAAAAAAATGTTTGTTTGCAAACCTTACCCACCCAGATCAGACAAAGAACCAGCTTTAAAGGTTTTGAAACTTTCCTAGAATGATTTGGTTTTATCTGTCTATATTTCTGAGATGATTAACATTTCAATTAATGCCTTCCATCCTTCTTCAGGCACTGCTGGTAACTTTAATGAAAATTTGAACCAGACTCTTTGGGGGTAGATTGAATAACGGATTCAGTGAGACCTGTGATTAGTGTGAATGCTTCTGTTTCAACATTGTATGGATCATATCTTTAACCAGAAATTTTAACTGCCTCTTTGTTTTTGTTTTATTAGTGTCCACAACAAAAATACATATTTTCATCTATTTATCTTTCAGCACATCCCATTATCTTCAGGTATGGGTCAAAATGTCATTCTAGGTATTTTCAAAAATAATTAATTTTGTTCAAAAATTTTTGAAAATCATGCATTTTTCAAAAGGCCGCCATCTTCTCTAATAATTTGCTTTTATTGCGTTTTTATTTTTTGATTCAGAACAGATTTTTGGTAAGACAGGATCTGATATTCCAAAAAAAATCTCTTCTGACTCAAAAAATAAAAAATATTTTACTTAGAGAAGTTTTTAATTGCTTTTATAAATAGTATCTATTAAAGACAATATTTTGAAGGAAAAAAATTTTTTGATGAAAAATTGATTTTTACAAGATTTGTTTTTAGTTTTTACAATTTTAAATTGAATAATTCATAAAGTTTTTAAATCTTTAAAAATTCAATTTCACTGTGATAATTCTTAGGAAATATTGTTATTAAGTAAAACTATATTTGCTAATCATATATTATAAAGCTTATTACAATTTGATACCCCTGAATATTAACAATTTGAAAACTAAAAATTGCAAAGAAAAATTTATTGTTGAATAATATGGCTGGATGTAAGGCAAATCAAAGTTGTGTGTGAAAGATAAATTGAGAAGAAAAAAAGACTTAGCCGACTGAAAATTGATGGATATTATTTTCCAGCTTAATATTTTAAAAATAATTACCGAAAAAGGCATTTTAATTTTTTAACGTCATTGTTAAAATTAGTTTATAAAAAATTTCTTTTCCATATTCACTTGTAAGCAAGAGCTTTAAAAAGTCTCATGGCTTCTCTAAAAATACCAAAATTCAATTTTTCATGTGAAATGAGGTAAAACACTGATTTTATTACTGATATTCAGATTTGAAATTTTCTTAATTTCTTTCACTTTATAATGAAATATTTGTGGAAAACTTTTAGTAAATTGAAATAAAAATTGCACTTTTTCTTTACAGAAAGAAAAATATTTATATTGTTAGATTTTAAATGCAAACAAATATGTTTTGACATATTAGTAATGTGCCAAAGTTTTCAGTGGTGTGTGTGTGTGAGTGAGTGAGTGAGAGAGAGAGAGACAGGGAGGAAAAGACTGAATGCAGTTTTAAATTGTCTCTCTCCACCATGAGGTAGGCTTGAAATTTAGATGCAATGTTTTACTCAGGGCATAAAAGGGGAGGTAATTCTGACTATTTTTTAATTTTCTTTCTTCATTGTTCATAAATTTGCGTTTTAGGTCGAATTAAAAAAATATTTAAATAAAACAGAAACGAGTGTCCATTATTTTTTTCATTTCCTAAACAAAAATTTAGAATAAATGATTTGTAAAAATAAAATGTCGCTCTTTTTTCTTGAAAATCGAACGTATTTCTAAGCGAGTTATTTCCTCTTGATTCAAAGACCTTGACCTTCGTAATGAGTGCGGAAATCAAAACTTGCCATAAATTAACAGATTAAATTATGACTTTTGTAAATGAAACTAAAATGAAAGGCTTACTAATAGATTTTGCTGTTTGAAAAAATTGGTTTAGCCCGATTGGTTTCTTCTGGCAATTTTAATGAAGCGACGTTTCAGCCGTGGAAAACCGTCGGAGGCAGTGAGAGGATATTCGACGTACATAAGACGAGCACTTGCCGGCAAAATTCATACTTACCTGGCACAGGAGTTAACGGTGATCAGCCAGGCCGTTCTCCCAGAGCGAGGCCCTTCCATTGCACTCCGGTTGGGTTGACCTTTGCGATCGCCCCAAATGTGGGCGACTCGGGTGCGCTATTTCTAAGTGTGGGGTCTGCGTTCGCGCTCACCCCGATAAACAATACAAAAATAGACTGTACTGTTTTTTCTTTCATAACTGTAAATAGTAAATTGTCATAAGAATTAGAACAAAAAAAATCCTTGTTAGAGCAATAAAATCTTTTGGCATCTGTAGTTAATAAAATTATCAAAATTAAAGAAAGAGTAAATGTATTAACTACTTTTTAAAATCCTTTTTCCATTGTTTATTCAACATTTGATGAAGTTTAAATATTGTATCATTTTTTTCATCAAAGAAAAAGGTTTCTTGATTGTAAATAGTTTCTATATTCAAAACAATTAAAGATAGATATCTTAGAAGGCAGTGTGATAAGAAAATTATTATTTGAACATGCTGACAAACAAATATTTTTGTTATTTTTTATCTTTAAGCAAAAATTAGCATTTTTAATTAATCCATAAATTTATTATTTTAATTTGAAACAAATGGCTTGAAATTAACATTATCCCAATGACAAAAAAAAACATTAGATTGCAATGATTAGGTTTTTCGAGGTGATTGAAAATTTATACTTATTAAATGTTTATTTCTTTCTAATAGCAACTAAATTTCTTGATATGAAAAAAATACCATTTTCACTTCTCACCAATAGTGATGGGCTTTTAATAAATGGAGTATGCACACAAACGCAAGTTAAGCACTTCTTTTTAAAGTGTTGAAAGTGACCCGAATGAAGGTTGAAGAACTTAGATATTATTTAAATGCAAAAACATTATTGTGAGAGCTAATTCTGATTTAATAAACAAAACTTTTTTTTAACATTTGTCTGTTATGTTTTTTGCTTATCATAAAGTAAATTTAAAATAAAATTTCCAATTTTAAAAATGGAAAATTTAATCACGACAAAAGCACTTGTAAATGAGACTTTGGATAAAGACATTAAATACGTTTTTGGCCATGAATAGTCAGAATGTATGAATATTCTTTATATAGAAAATGAATGCATAAAGCACAATCCTTAAAGTATAAAAGGTTAATCTGGACATGAAAATTAATATTTCCATGCAAAATTATTAAAGGAAATTGAAGCAAAATCTTTAAATGGAAATAAATTACATAAAAACTTAACTAATTTGTTTTTAATATTTTATCTTTTTTAATTTATTATATTTTTTACATTTACACATTTTTAGAAAATTTGATTCGGGATGATTTCAATTATTGTGGAAATGGTTGCAAGACAGTTGTGAAAAGAATTAGTCTGCTGGTCTGCAATGAATGCATGTCAATTTCCTCCTCCCAGACAAAGAGGCTTGATGTGCTTCTACCAATAATTGCTGGGAATACCATAGACAGAACATGTGAGAAACAAGGAATTCAGAGGCATAACAATTACAAAGAAACTGCTGCTAAAAGATAATGAAGAAAAAAGGGCGTGGTGGATTTTAACACCCACAGAGCGTACTGAAGGCAAAAGAGCAGGAGGAGGAGGAGGAGGGGAAACAGTAATCCCCTTAAATGGATGGCAAAACAAGGAACACAAATATGAATGATAGAAGGACAGGAGTGACTTATAGAAAGAGACAGAACGAAAGTTGTGGTAGCCATTACTGTCCACATCTTGAAGGGACATGACCCATATGAAATCTCTAGTCTGAGGTATGCTATTATTACTGCCAGCACTAATGATCTCTCACTAATCTTTAGAAGACAAAAAAAAAAAAGTGAATTTTGGAGTACATTTATTGCATCACAAACTGTGCATCAATTTGAGAGTGGAAAAGAAGATGCAAGACTGACGCAAGTCGTTCAAAGTAAAGCAGATGGCGGGAGGAGGGTCGATTTGACACTCTCTTCTTAGCCTTTTGTCTAAGATCAAAGTGTACAATTATGTATGAGAGGTGTCAATCTAGAGTGTCACATTTTAGCATTTGTGTGTCATCATGGGCTTAGATTCTGGGTACTCTCCTGCAGGATTCTAACAGCCTGGCGAAATGAAACCAAATGCGTGATCAGCCCCACTATTCAAAACCCCCACATGCAGTATATATAAAATAGCTGTTTTGAAGTGGAATTTCCTTCCTACTTTCTCAGTCCAGTGGTAGTCCTTTATCTCATATACTGAGAGCAGCTCTACCCTTATGGCTTGGGCATTCGTATAGTCTATGCCTTAGCTCTTCTAATTAGGCAGTCATTTGCATATCACTACAGTGGCAGTCAACAAATGGAAAGAATATTGTCTGTGTGTATGGGATGAACAAGAGTGTAGTTTCATTTTCAGTGCTAGACTTGGGCAAGAGCAGCCCTCCCTACCATTTTTCAGTCTTGCGTGCTGAATTGATGTATTTTATATCAATGGATATTAAGATCAACATGTAGTTGAATCTGTTCTCTCCTCCATTGAAACAGGAGAAGGCACCTGGTCTCGTGGATTCCAACCCTGCAGCAGTATCTTCTTCATTACACTGAGATAGGTGGGGTCGGTGTAATATCGACACCAGCATGACCATGGTTGCAGGGGTGGAGCAATTTCTGTTCTTGGACCATATGTATGCTCATGGGCACCCCCACATATAAAAGACCTTGTGTTACATTCTGCCTTAGTGGGGAGGTCAAAATGTAGTATCTGTTACTGTCCAGCAACGAGCCACTGAAGAAGAAGAAAAGGGATCAGAAAACTTCTGGCAAAATGCTCAGAAATAATCCAGCTGTGTCAAAGAGTATAAAATTCTGATACACCTTTGAAGCATTATAAAAGAAGCATTTCTTTGGTAGCTATTGACACAAGAATGGAGAATTGGCCAATGCAAGCAAAGTTCGCATTAAAGAACTACTTGATGCACAAAATAATAAAAGTCTACCATAGGTGTAGCTATGCAATATGGGATTTGTTGGTGGCAGAGGCAGAAAACTGAGAGAATGGCTACAATAACTTCTGAAACATTACAAGTTTATGTCTGAATATCAAAGGCCCAGATAAACAAAAGTCGACTGGTGGCCTTGTTTTCAAATAGATGATTTTGTTTGTTTGTTTGTTTGTTTGGGGTTTTATGGCATATCAACCACTATGGGTTATTTAATGCCAGATCCAGTATTTATTAGATATATCAAAAACTTATAGCTGGCAACATCATTGTTTCAAAAACGTATAGCTGGCAACATCATTGTTTCAAAAACGTATAGCTGGCAACTGTTTAAAAAAGTATAGCGGGCAACATCATTGTTTCAAAAACGGATAGCTGGCAACATCATTGTTTCAAAAACATATAGCTGGCAACTGTTTCAAAAACGTATAGCTGGCAACATCATTGTTTAAAAAAAAATGTATCTCTGGCAACATCATTGTTTCAAAAATGGATAGCTGGCAACATCATTGTTTCCCATCACATTTTAGGGGTAAGGTGTTAGTATATTTAGTGTAGGGTTTGGGAGGGAAAGTTAATTGTAAGTTGTAGTTGTTTTGGGATGGGTTAGATGTGATGGGGCATGACATGACCAGCCGATTGATCGGATCGACAGCCTTTTGGTTGGACGTAGTTTATCGTCATACCCAGGATGCGGATGTAGTTTATCGTCATACCCAGGACGTTCAAATAGATGAGGATTGAGTCAAGTAACCAGACATGCCAAAAGAAGAGCTGTTGTTCTCTCCTTAACTAGGAACCTTCTTACAGGTAGTTAGCTTATGGCCATATCATGTTGAAATATTGGTTCCCAATGTTAAGCAATGTCAAACCTGGTCTGTACCTAGAGGGGTGACTACTTGCGAATACCAGTTGCTGCAAGATTGGATGTGCAGGTGGTGTAATGAATAACGGCTCAGAATTTTTAATTGGAGTGCAGAGTTCCAGTTCCAGTTGGGTTTATTATATTCACTTGTGCACAAATAGACCTGGGAAAGATATGAATCCACCTATGCTCCTACCCCCATCTATGGGTTAATTAGTAAGATTTGTATCACTAAATCATTATTATCACCCCCAAAATATTTGTAGAATCTAAAAAATATTTTCTGGCTTTAAACAACATCTAAAAGGCTGATAAGCCGTAAAAAATGAATTGATCAATCAATATTACAGATAGAGGTCAACAGGATACAAGTACATTGTTGGTCATTCTGAAAGCCAGTATACTTGGCAGCAGCTTGTTAAAAGACACTTGCGGGGACTACTGTTGCAGATAGAGCCACTAATTGTACAGCATACATTGTGCCATACCAATAAAGAAGCCCCTTAAGGAATACACCAATTCAGGAGCTCGTTCCCCAGAGAGGAGAAGAGACATAAGGGGAAAAAAGTAGATAAAACAATACACACAGTCAATGACACAATTATTCATACACCCATTAATTATTTTTTTCTGTTTCTCAGAATCTAATGCCTGTATGATGCCAGGTTTTTTTATATCTTAATAAGCACACAAAAAGGAATATATATTTATTATGTATTTGATACATAATTGTGGCACAAGGCCAATGGGGGAAGTGGGTTAAGGCTGCTCATCAGTAATTATCCTAGTCCAAGTTATTTATAATTTATAACTCCTCATTGATAAATTAGGAAATAAAAATACAATTGTGTTTATTTTTATTTTTTTAAATAAAACTTGGGATATGTAAAAAAACAAAGACTTCACTTCTTCTTTACTAAATCCAGAAAACTTTAAAAACTTTTTACGATATTAAAAGAAAGATAACTTGTTTTGTTTATATACCCTCTATTTAAAAAAAAAACAAAAACATATTGTACTTTTAATTCATAATTTATCAGTTTTTTTAATATTTATTTCAATTCTAAGTGAGGAGTCATAGATTAAATTCCACATTAACAGAAAATACAGTTCATTTTTCTTTTTAACAATGTAAAATAATGCAATGTCTTTTTAAATTATTTTGTTTTAAGTAGTTTAAGTTATTATTACCAAAGTAGTAGACTAAAAATTAAAAGTCTGATAAAATTAATTTCACTTTTAAAAACTGAAATAAATGTTATCATACTTTTAATTCTTACTCTATTTTGCTTCATAAAATTTCAACTATCTAAACAAAAAATAAAACATTGCATTGTTTTATGACCGTGAAACTTGTAAATTGAAAAAAAATTGTCCATTTTTGGACTTTAAATAAAGTTTCTGCAATTAGAAAAAATATATTAATTTTCAACTTTCTTTTGAATTTCCATTTGATATTTCCCGAAAAAATTGGAATGCATGTGATATCCTTAAAGCATTGGAATTATTTCAATTCATTTATCTATCTATTTTATAATTTATAAAAAGTAACAGTTTTATATTCGTATTAAAACTACATCTATAATAAGATAAAAAAACAATTCATTTTAATTTTTTTCACTAACAGTTCACAGACATGAAAAATCAAAATCAAAGAACTGACGCCAAAGTCTGGACTTCTCACAAAGGTGTGAAAAAGCTGTTGATTTACTAAATTCATTTAATCCAACCCCACATCAAGCCCTTTAAAAATGTTCAATTTTTTTTCATACCTTTTGCTCACATCTTGTAAGTGGGGTTTATCAGCACCAGCTGACAGTGCGTCTTGAAGACATTTTTTTTTGTTGCTGGCTGGTTTTGAACCAGCCATATCAAAGACAAATTGGCTTCATTTGAACCCTATCTTCTTCCTTATCACTGCTTTTTTGCAAAAATTATTGAAATTATGCTATTGTTTTGTTTCTTTTCTGAAAACTCACTGTTGCCCAAAAGTGGGATTTTCAGTGCAGATGATGTGAGCTGCTATGATGTCTATTTGCTATATGAGGATGACTGTTCTCAGAATTCCCACCATGCTCAGTCAGGAGTTGACATTGTAAATGCAGGAGGTGACAGGTGGATGACTGTGGCAGAACTGAGTTAGCAATGGTCCTCTCTGACATGTTACAGATATGCCCCTGACAAAAGGCAGGGAGTGTAAAACCTTCTACAGATGACAAAGCTCATAGACCTAGGAGGATTAAGATTTTCATTTTCAGTCCTAAGTGTACGGAATGGAGGAGGCAGAAGATCCAAACCAGCTTTTGAAGATTTTAACCTTTTCGACAGGTTCCAAGCAGAGTGTCTGTTCTATGAAATGAGAGATTACATAGCAATAATAAGCGGAGGTTAGCATAAAAAACTGGCACCTGGGTACCTATTATATATTCATATTTTGATCTGAAAGTTTTAAAAATGATATATTTTAAACAGGCAAAGGGAATTATTATGATTATAATGAAAAAGAAATATTGAATCTTTTCTACCTAAAACTTGTTAATGTCCACTTTGTCCCATTTTGAAGATGGCTGGCATTAAGGGGTTAAATAAGAATACAAAAATAAAATTCACAAATTTAATTGCGACTGCATATATGCAGTTGCAATCAAACAACAAAGCCTAAGTTGACATGGTAACATCTGATTAAAACTTCCCAAAGAAAGTCTGTGTTGATGAGGAGACATTAGCTACTTCTTGGTCTCTGTTTAAAGGTCAATTTTAATTGTAATGAGATGTGTTTCAAAATGTGTCACTAGAAGTGTAATGGCAATTAAAGCCTTTTTCATTCTTGTTGGTGTTGTTATGAAATAAAATAAGACATATCTCGGCTGATTTGCAGGCAAATAAACTAACATACTCAAGAGCGAGAGTCGGATGTGAACGGGACAAGGCCCCGTCACAAAATGACCATTATCGTTGTTTATGCATAGGCCCGACACACGAGTTCCGGTCGAAAAATAAAATAATATTTCAAAGTGCTTCTATTTTCCAACCAATTTTTCGAGCCCGTTAAGCCATAAAAACGCCATAAAAAGGGTCACACAGGGAAGTACAGGGCAGTCAACAGGAGGCTGGGGAAGAGATCTGTCACGGTCAGTCTGGGCAGTCAGCAGGAGGAACGCCACACCAACCAGTGGGAACTACGATGAGAGATCAACCCGGATCGGCAGCCGGCTTATGAACTATACCACAAGGTAGCTGTCCCAAAACCACACATTCCTATTGAAATAAATCACATAAATCTATTTTTGCTGTTGTTGTATTTCTGTCTTGCAACCATACGCTTGTCTATAACAGTGTTCATTGGTTTTTAATCAATTTAAAATTTGAACTAGTGAAAGGGAAGCAAATTGGATGATGCTAAGTAATCAATTTTATTACTATTGGAGCTATCCACAGAGCTTACTAGGAATATTAATTCAAACAACACTGAGAAAATGAATAGAGGAGAAACACTTTCTAAGAGAAAACAAAAGAAACCCCTCACAATCTGAGGACGTAAAAACAAAGGTCACAAATAAATGCATCCTATGTCCTTTGCATTGAAGTGTTTCCATGTAAGTGTCTGTACAAAAGAGTATGGCTCTGATATTAAAAGTTTTCAGGATAGAGAAACAGTAAATTAATGTAATTTGACCACTCTCTTGATCATGTAGATAGGTTGTCATTTCTTCATCAGTAGGAAAAACAATTTCTCTCCTTGACTTATCCCATGTGGAAGATTAGCATAACTTGCATCAGTATATATTACAATCTTTGAGATTTTTCAATCTCACAAATTGGATGGCACTAGTATTTTTCACATGCCTTAAGATCTTATTTGCCTTATTTAGATGATTAACTTTAGTATTTGTGATTGCTGAACTCAACTGGCAAATGGCAAAACCTATGTCAAGGCATGTTATGCCAGAAATTCAATTCAGTTGTCCAACAAGGCACCTCACTTCAGCTTTTTCTTCACGGATAACTGCATCATTCTTTCTTTTAAGTTGCCAATGTCTAATATGCCCATTTTTTGATGTAATATTCCTGATTAATCCAGTTGGAGAAATCAGGTCTCTGATTAAGTTCAGTGCCTATATCTGTTATCTAATGTCTTTGGGATGTTTTTAAGTTACCAAGTGTAAGACAGATTTGATATCAAAATTCTCAAAATTAGGCGATTTTACTCTTCTTGGTGATGTATTTATTAAAATCTTTGAAAATCCGGAAAAGTATATTCTCAATTTTCTTATGCAATATTCTGGATTAATACAGTTGGTGAAATTGAATCTCTGGTTAACTTTGGTGCCTATATACTTGAATGCTGATGAATGTCCAAAATGTATGTCAAATTTACTCCACAATTTTTCTATTAAACACAATTCAAAGTTTTTAGTTCCACTCCACAGCTGATCATCAACAAAATATATGAGAATACCCTCAAGAAAATCTGTAGAATGCCAGATGTGAAAACTTGGGTCTTATGTACTTATTCTTGCACCAAGCTTGATCATCTTTTCTTTGAGTCATAGAAACTGGACTCTAGAAGCATCTGCTAATCCATTTTTAAGTTTCCAAAATATTACATTCACATGGTAGACAGAAATAAATGTTTCTATCAATTGGTTTTCTCTGTAGGAAAGCTGTTTTATAATCGATAGAATGAAGGACCCATGAATTTAAGGCAATAAAGCACAAAAAATTCATACATTTTCCTGCATTCATGTGGGACTATCAGTTGTAAGTACACTAATGTCTTCAAACATTCAAGCACATAGTCTAGCTTGTGTTTGAAACATAAGTTTTGGTGTTATAACACATTTTACAGATATTGTCCATTATCTTCAACTTCATCATAAACATCATTTTACATTTTCTACCAACTCTCTAATTCTTTGTTTGGCCTTGAAGGGTGCCTTTCAGTGCTTCAGTTTGGAATATTTCCATTATTTGAGTTTTTGTAGTAGTATCAACCAATTGATATGATTCTGGATTTAAGTCAATATCCTCCTCAATTCTCGCCATTCCTCAACATCTCTGTCAAAATACGTCACTTGTCTTTCCTGAGCTTCATTTTCAGTATTCCATGCATTTGCATATTTGCGAGAACATTTACAAGATTTAGAAATCAGTTTTCCTTTTTGTTTTTTTTTTCCATGCAATTTATACTGTACCTCCATATTTTCCTTTAAAAACCTATTTTTATTAAAAGTACAAGTTGTGTTTTGGAGGTCTTCCACTGCTATGTAGTACCATAACAGTTTTGGAATATAAATCTTGTATACCATTTTTATTCACGACTGTCAATATCACTTTCTTCAATCAAAATGTTTTCAGGTATATTACATTGTGAAGTTTTGATGTCTGAAGTTGGTGCAACTTGATTTATTTTAGTGGAAGATTGTTTGAATTGTTTTTTTCTAAAATCAGCCTACATCAGTGTATTCTGACATAAATACCTGTATATTTGAGCGGAACTGCTGGTATATACCACGTGTCACATGTTATTCTCTTGTATTTGACTTTGTCACCAGTAAAAAATAATTAAGCAACAGAGATGAGGTTCTATATAAAGATGCTGAGAATACCATGGATGGAACATGTAGGCAATGTGGAAATTTTTAAGGAAAATGGGAACAAAAAGAACATTTGAAATTAGATACAGTTGAAATTTATGGGACACAATGAGGAAAAAGGACTTGGAGAATTGGATACTCACAGGACATTGATAGCAAGAGGGAAACAATGAGTAACCTAACAAAGTTGTGTAAATGGATGGCAGAACATGGACTGGGAGGAAGAGTAAAGAGAAAAAAAATTGCTTAAATCTATGAAGGAAGTTGGAGAGAGCCATGATCACTCATGTCCAGATGAGATATATCACATAAATGTTAAATAGGTACTGATTTGGATTGTAGTTCACATATCCAATTACCAATTTGATATTTCCCCCTGCACTGAGTAAATATAAACTTCATTATCTCCTTTAGTCCATTCCTTTATCAACCAATCAAAATTGCAATAAAGAATCAATGTAGGTCACTTGTCCCCCCCCCGTTCATAATGGCACTCAGCAGATCCAAATGTTAATTGTGTTTGACTTATTTCTTTAGATATGTACAACATCATAAGACACCCGACCCATGTAAATGATGTGATCTAAGCAATTTTATGAAAACATAAACAGTCTTCTGCTTTATGTAGATAGGAATGAACCAGCCAGAAGGGCATGATCTTTTGTTCCTTCAAAAGTTATCATTTAAACCAAAATATATTCATAAAATGCCCCCCCACCCCACTCTTTGCCATCAAATGAACTTTGTTCATATTGAAATTCATTGTGCTCAAATTTGAACAACACACTGGATCTACACAATAGAGCCAAGTAGATATTCATCACTTTTGAGCCCCCTGAATGATTTTCAACCCAATTATAAAACTTTACTAATGTTATTTGTGCTTAAGAAGAAAATTAAAAGAAAACTTTCCCATTTCTAATTAAGAAATCGGTGTTTATGTCAAGAAACTGGTCTTCAGTGAAGAAGCAAAATTCCTTAAAAGAGCTTCAATTTAGCATTTAATCAAAAGGTGATCCCTAACTCGGGCCTCTACACCACATTTAGATCTTCAATGATTCGTGGTGAACTGTTAATACATGAAAGTTTCTTGATGGAATTGGATTAAGAAATTTATTTTTTATTTTTTAAGAGATTTTTCCTTTTGGGATAACTTAAGTTTATTATTTAAGATACTGAAGCAAGTATAATTAATTTTATATTATTTGAACTAGCATATTTTGGGGGAGCAAAATTCACAAATGCCATTTAGAATTTTATCACATAAAGTTAATTTAAATTTATTATTTTTCCCTACGTTATTGTTCTTCAACAATTATCATATTAAGTATAAAATTAATTTTTATGAATAATTTATGTTTTTCTTTAACAGAATAAACAGGTATTTTTTTAAAAACTTTGTTAAATTTTTCTGTCTTTCGTAAATAAATAGAAGACATTAAAAATGTAAAAATTTTCACAGCAAAATTAATGCAAAATTATTAAAGGATTTATCACATAAGGTCAAAAATTAAATTCAATAAATTTATTCATTTTACAACTATTCTTAAATATATACCACAAAAATGTCAAATTATTGTCGTGTCAATATTGTCTTTTTCTTTTTTACGTTTTTTGTGATTATTTTAAACAGCAAAATTCACAAAAAATTTCATTATAAAGAACTTTATCACAGAAAGTTAGACATGAATCTATCTTTCTTTTGCTTTTGGTTGGAGAGTTAGGTTTTTAGGTGAACTAGGCTCTCTATCCTTGGGAAGTAGCCAGTGTAGAAAAATGATTATTGTGAATTTAAAACCATGCAGAAGGAAACGGGACATCACTCCATTATCTTTCCTAAGACATAATGGCAATTCACAAATAATAAAGAAATGGTATCTATAGAAATCTATGGTCGCCAAGATCCAAATAAAAACATACAAGGGAGATAACTCCGATTACATTGTTATCAGTATTTACTTGCTAAGAGCGTTGATGAAGTTACATTTAACTTTTTGGGCTGGGGGTTATTTATGGAGAAATCTTGATAAATTTGAGAATTGAAACTCTTACCAATTTATCTAAATGAATAAAGAAATGAGTTTTGCAATCTCAAAAATAACAATAAAAATAGTAAAATACTAAGCAGCAGAATGGACAAGTGATTCATTAAAGACATATTTTAGAATTAGCTGTGAACAATTTAGGGGCGTATTAAAAATATGTTTATGAGACTGATAAACATTCCTATTCATATTAAATTAACATAAACCCCACCAAAGTAATATTTACTATTGATTTAACAGTTGAATATGACACAATATTTAAATACTGTTAAATCATATTAAATAAAGAAAAATATTAGAACTAATATTAAATACATAATTTACCATTGTATATGTCGCATGCTTTACAAGATTCATAATATTGTCAGTCATATGAAATTAAAAGAAATTTCAAAAATAAGATTTAATATTATATGAAGAAGCGAATAAGATGCATAATTTATGACTTTTACAAATACTGCAAATCACATTAAATAATGAAACTTATAAATAATATGAAATACAATATTCACCGTTGTATAAGACGCATGTTTTAAAAAACTGATAAATTCTCCTTTTCGTGGTCATAATGCATCTCAAACTGCTACCAACATTAACTCAATATGGGGTGAAGGATCAACTTGTGATCGACCAGTATGGCGCTGGTTTCTGAAGTTCTACTGGAGGGCTACTAGTCTTGAAGATCAAAGTGATAGAGGACATCCATCTGCAATTGAAAATCCACATTTGAAAACAAAATCCCTGTCAAGGTGTTAGAGAAATCTTCCCATTCAGAGAATGGGTGCCAACATTTTAACAATATCGGACTATCTCAAGAAAATTGGCATAGTGAAGTAACTTGACAAATGGGTTCATTTCTTGATTGAATAGCAACATGTGATGAAAAATGGATCATTTGTGACAATCATAAATGATCAGCTCAATAGCTTGATCATGACGAAGAACCCAAATACTTTTCAAAGCCGAAATTGCACCAACAGATTATGGTGACTGTCTATAACAGCAATTCATAAAAGCAATCTGAAAACTAAGCAGAGTGTTACTGCCAAAGTTTACTGCCAACAACTGAATGAAATGCACATTCAGTTAAGCAAAATGCGATTGGCCTTAGGTAATCAACAAGGTCTGTTCCTACTTCATGACAATGTTTGGCCACATGTAGCTCACATGACACTACAGAATCTCACCGGATTGAGATCCGAGACTTTTCCACATGCACCATATTCCCACTGACTACCACCTTTTCAAGCATCTTGACAATTTTTTAAACCAATGGACATCCCATTTCAAAGAAGATGTAGAAACTGCATTGAAAGATTTATTGGCATCTAAAACTTTAGAGTTCTATCATAAAGGTATAAATAATCTTGTAACATGACAGCAGAAATGTATAGATGCTCGGTTCCTATTTTGACTAATTTAAACACTATGTAAATAAATTAATTCATGAATAAAAGTTGATTCTAAAATCAGACATTGTTTCCAAAAAACCTAACAGATAAGGAATGAATCACTTTGTCTTTGTGGACCCTTTTCTATGTAAATGAAATTATGTGGAAGTTTACAGATGCAGATAAACGTTCACTGACATAGCAGAGGTTCACATGCAACCAGAATTTCTAAACATAATCTGTGCACCTGGATTGCCACAGAATTTATAATTCCACTATTTTCTGAAATGAAAATTGTTAGTCATGAATCTCCTGAATAATGCGACTGGTGCAAAACTGGTCATTGAATTCCATACAGACAAAACACTGAGGATGCTATGTATTTGAAAATGTCAGATAAGGACAGATACATCACAAGCAATTTTGTCTATTTCGAGGAACTTTTGTAATGAAAATGTTAGTGATACTGAATTTTGATGTCATATGAGGTGGCCTCAAATCGTTCCTCTCTTGTTCATTTGCATTAGGAACCTCTCCTAAAAAATATGATAATTATATGCGGTACAGTAGAAATTTCTAGGGAACAATGAGGAGAGAGAGATTGGAAAATTTGATATTCACAGGACAGATTGAAGGCAAGAGGGACAAAGGAAAACTGCATAAACTATCTAGCAAGCTTCGGAAAATGGTTTGCAGAACAGGGTTTAGGTGTAATAATAGAAAGACAAAATTTATTCAGAGCTACAATGGTCAGGAAATTGTGGAGAGCCATGATCAACATCCTGGTACATGGAAAAAGAGAAGAAGAATGCCTCCATACTTGGCCAATGCTTCATCTGTAATGCAAAATATTCTTTTATAAGCTGGAAGTTATGAGAAATTTACAATTTTAAAACATTTGCACTGTATCATTAAAATTTTATCAAATACATCATGATAGGAAAAATTAAAATATTTCCATGAATTTCGATCAACAGATTTTATGACAAGAATAACAGCTTCAGTTAGAAGAGGATGTTAATAAAAATCATAAAAAATGAAATTTCCCTGGGTTGTTTGTCCTGTTCTATGATGTACATATATTTTATTGTATATTCAAGTATAGTAATTTAGTAGATACGTTCACAACCATGACATCTAACAAAGAGGAAATATACAAATGGAATCCACGCCTACATACATGGAAACTGAAATATCATATATTTTTCAAGCAATAATTTAAGAATATAAGCCAAAAATGCACATAAAAATCAACAAGTGTAAAGGGAGATAATTAGGAAATTGTTTATGCATTAATATAAAATATAGTTTTAAACAAAATGGACGTCATGTTATACTTTAGGTACCTTTTGACTAACACTTTTTCAAAGGTATACGTTGGTAAATTGGAAAACAATCAAAGACACACTCAATATAATGAGTGAGGAGGGAAAGTAGGAACGCGATTAAAAAAGAGATAAATCTTAATTACAAATAATTAAAATTAATAAATAAAAAATATTGTTTTATAAAAATATTTTTTCTTCCTATTTATTTACTTTTTATTTATTTCTTTTAATTTATTTTTTTACGTAAGTTATTTGGGTAAACTTAATTTTCGTCTTTTTTACCTAAAATAAAGAATTAAATTACTTATAAATAGACATTTTAATTTTTTATGAAATGCTTCAATCTGAAATTTAATTTTCTCGCCATATTGGAAAAAGCTCTTGCTGTTAATTGACTCTCGTTGGTGTAACTTTCATGTGTATAAATTCCAGTTAAAAACAACACCAACCTACTTACGTGAAAGTGGTTTTTCCTATTCCACTGCCATAAAATCTAAATACCAAAGTAGAGTTAATCCTGCTGCTGACTTGAGAATTGAATTCTCAAGTATAAAGCCAAATATTTAAAAAGATTATGTGACAATATGAAACAGAAGCATTGTTCTCATTGAATGTTCCAAAAAATTCTGATTATATATGAAATAAATTTTATGTTAACATTGTTCGTAAAAGTATTAGTATCTGGGGTTCCCACAAAATTTCTAAACCCCGTAGGATTCCACGTCTGAAAAAGTTTGGGAAACTCTGGTCTATATAGTTTGCACCTTACATTATAAGGTTTTAGAAATACCAGAATTGTATTTGGAGCAGTGCCTTGCTTAGAGTTTTTGTTTTTTGTCACTGCTATAAGTCAGTTATTGAGTTACAGGTTTATGGCTATGGTCAGAAAAAGGATACAATTTTAGCATTAGGTCTATTAAGGTACTTACAACCATAGATTTTACAATTAAATGACTGTAAGATGACTTATGTTCTTAAATACTGACTTTTAAAAGAATATCTGAAATTATTTTATTAGACATTCTCATAAAAAATGAAATGCCAGAAATTATAATAAAATGAAAAATCTTTAGTTCTCTGCTAGGAAATTGTGAAAGAATAATGATTTCTGATTAATTTTCAATGATTGTTAGAAAAAAATGAACTGACCAGTAAGAAAATATTTGAAGAAGCTGGTGTTATGACTGAAAATAGAGAGAAATGATGAAGAATATTAAGAACATTGACTAAATACATGAAAACAACCAAACTACCATATTTAAGTAACTGTAAATATCACAGAAAAATATATAAGTTAGTCAAAGAATACAAGAAAACTGATTGAACTTAAGTAATTTTTTCACAGTGAATGTAGAGCCAGATTGGATAAAAAAAGTGATGGCTTTTTATAATCATCATTTCCAATTCCAATATTAGCAATTGTAAATGAAAACATTTTCATACCAGAATCCCAGATTAAAGCTGAGCAGAGTGTACATTATTTGTGATATTCATCATATATCAAAACTTAGCTTGGTCGACCTTAATAGAAAGTATTAATTGTAAATGATAAGTAACCTTCAAAAAACTTCAGATTATGAAATTAACCAAAATATAGATACAGGTAAAAAATTAGTCAAAATAAAATTTAATTCTTTTAAAGAAAAATTTAAGAAGCTACTTAACTTATAAAGGCAATAAACAATAATTTAGACATTAGAATAATGAGTTGAACAATTTTAAATTAACTATTTATATTTCAAGATTACACATTATGAAATGGACAAAGTCTGACAATTGTTTTAAGACATTTTTATGTTTATACATTCTTTTTATAGATACAAATATTTAAGTAAATGCTCTGTTTTATAATAAACAGTATTAAATAACATTTACTAGCCTGAATGTCCGAGAAATTGTCATAGAAAATTTTCGTCCTCCGAACGCTAACCGAACGCTCCTCTTTGGCCGAATCGGTTAAGGCACATCGGGCTATATGACGGTTCCGTATAAGATACAGGTTCGAATCCTGTCAAGGACGAATATTTTCTATGAAAATTTCTCGGTCATTCAGGCCGGTAAATGTTGTTTAATAATACTGTTTATTATAAAAACAGAGCATTTACTTAAATATTTGTATCTATAAAAAGAATGTATAAACATAAAAATGTCTTAAAAAAAAAAGATTAATTTATGGGAAAATATTTGATGTATCAATATGAAATAAGTCAGTGATTGTGTTGTTAATTTTTATGCAAATTTTCGCAGGTTTTTTAAATAAAATAGTCACATGACTATTATTAGGTTTGCCTGAAAGGAAATAACTGAAATATAACTTACTATAAGACAATAAAATACACTAAGTGGGAAGTACACTTTTTGAGATGTTTTAAAATTATTAGTAGTTTTGTTACACCCAAGTATATGATAGTCAGATAAAGTGTCAATTTTCTTTTACAGTTTGGTTATTAGGGGCAATTATTAATCAATATTGAACTGAGTGGCTCAATTTTATCATTAATGTAATCCTTCATACAGTTAGAAGAAAATTAATATGAAAAGGATTTAGATCTTTGATTTTAATGTTTACAAAATAAATAAATTCATTTTGAAAGGTTACTGATTTTGAAATATTGTAGGAATTTTCCCAGTTGTGTGTGTGTGTGTGTGTATACTTGGCAGTGAGAGTAAAATGACTGAAACCCAATGCTCAAAATAATTAACAGCTTTTATTTATGATTGAAATAGATTACAAAATAGTAGTAGTTTTGGGGGAAATTATAGTTGGATTTTGCACTTAACAAAATGCTTGAGTAGATGTTTTGTAGAGAGAGATTTATAATTTTCAAACAAAGCAAAAAAAAGAAATTGAATCAAGAGTAAGCCAAGAAAAGAAAAATAAATAACACTTGGCTTTGTCAAAAAACAAGAAGTCACATGTATAGAACACAAAAATAAGAAAACAAGAATCGGTCGGGGGAAAAAAACTGGGTTTTTACTGAGAATAAAACAACCAAGTCACACGTATAAAAAGTGAGACGAGGTAAAAATATGGGGGATGATGAAAATTAACGCTTTTTGTTGAGATAACCAAAGTAAATTAAGATCGGAGAAAACTTGACTAAAAAAAATGAAAGAAACAAAAATTGGAAAATAAACGCCTACAAATAGAAAATTAATCAGAAAAACTAAAACAGGAATTAATGTGAAAAATTAAAGATAGAAAAGCTTCAAAAGTAAAAAGAAAAATTAAATAAAACACTCAATGAACGTGAATTCAAGTCTGTATGCCAAAAGAACTGAAGCTGGAAAAACCTCTGAAAACTTCTGGTCTCTCGACGGAGACAGAAAATTTTGTAACGTCTCTCTCCCTCTCTCTTTCGAGAAGAAGAAGAATTTTGTGACGAGATTTATTTTGTAAAAATACAAAATTGTGGCACAAGGCCGAAAGAAAGTGTGTGTGTGTGTGTGTGTTGGGGGGGTAACTGAGGTTGGTCATCACTGCTATCCTACCTAATCCGATTCACGACCCATTCACTCGTTACAATTTACCACATTCACCATAAGAACCTGTCCGTCATCAATCAATCCTCCATTCACCTAATACAACATATACACTCATACTTACTTTGGCTGTGCTGGTAGTATCCCGGCTGTGACTAGCTTGAACCGGCTCTGGCCTGGACCAGCTATGACAAGCCAAGACCGGCTCTGACCAGTTTGAACAAGCTATGACCAGTGGCCCGAGTGAAAACACTCGGGTCCCCACGTTAAAAACTGACCATGTGTCACAACCTGACTCAGTGGGGGGGTCAAGTAAATATCTACACTCAGGGGGCCTACAAAAACGCACCCCCATGACATGAAAATTCCATGATTTTTTTTCCAAAAAAATTAACAAATGATGAGATTGGGTGGAGGAGATGATCCAAAAAAACAAATGAAAATATAAAAGAAACAATGCCGTTTGACTCGTCCACCCCCCCAAAAAAGAGTTTCTGATTGAGGATAACTTACTCGAATTCAAAAGGAACGCTGCCTTCTCCAGCTTCCAAATTCATTAAAAAAAAAAAAAATTGTGTCTGTTTCTGGCTTCAAACGCGCATCATTTCAAATATATCAGCACATTAAGATTTTTTACACTTACATTTTTTTATTTCTAAAGCTCTTGAAAAATGTCTTTAGTTTAAACTTATATTTATTTTAATAATTTTTCTTTAAATAAAATTTCCAAAGTTTGTAGCAACACCAAGAGGTGTTATTGGTTTTGAATTTAAATTCAAAGAAATTTATCCTTACATTTGGAATATTATTTTTACCTTAAATTTAATTGAAGTAAGTATAAGATTTATTTATTTTACTTTGAGTTAACTGTGTTATTTTTATGTAAAAAGTAGAAACAAATTTTTGTGGGGCTGTAATTCCTCACGGAAAAAAAAAATGTTTGGTCTTCTCTTGTTACTTTGAATTATAAAATTGTTAAAGTTTATTAAATATTTTCCCCTTTAACTTTGTTTAACATTTTTCATTTAAAGTTTATTAAGGTTTTTCTCAAAAAAAAAAAACAAAAAAAATATGCTTCGCTTCTTCCATGAGATGTTTTTAGATTTTCCAAAGATTTTTGTTTTGTTTTTTGCACGCTTCTGTTTTTATTGCAAAATTTATTTATGTAAAATTAAAATAATTATTTTAATCATGTTTTTTTGATATTCTTATTCACAAGAATTATTCATTATTAATAAAATTTAATTTTTTATGAATATTTTGTGTTTTTATTTTAATTTTAAACATTTTTAAAACTATTTTAAATTTTTTTTGGGGGGGGTGTATTTTGCAGTTTAAACCCCACGCTCAGTTTCTAATAAAAATAGCCTGATGAAAAAGACGCCAAACTTGATGAAAACAAAATTTTATCGTCTAAATGTTTATGTTATTATTAAGAGGAAAGATCAAATTATTTTGGGGGTATTTTTTTACATTCTTTGGTAAATTTTAGTTTTGTTTCCCGAGCGCTAATATCCCTTCAAATTTTTCCAAAATAGTCTTATTTCCGTGCAAATGTATATGCTGAACTCAAATCAACAATTAGATATCGAAGAAATCTACCTTTTTGGATGTTAACGACCCGAAAAAAAATCAGACTTCTTCTCGGTCTTTCTTCAGCCATTACCGGCTTATTGAGAAGTAATTCCCATGCGGAACGATTTGTGGCGGAGGCATAAAATTTGAGCCTATTTACTTCCTTTACAGAAAGTCCTTGCAGAAATTAGTACGCACATCCGTAAAGCGATTTTTTTTTGTACTTAATTTAAGAAGAAAGTTAACTTTCAAATATATGTAAACATCGACAAATAAAAGACTAACAAAGTAATTTTTTTTAAGAAGAAAGTTAACTTTCTAATCTATGAAAATAAGTGATAAGTGTAATTTTTTAAGAAGAAAGTTAACTTTCAAATATATGTAAACATCGACAAATAAAAGAATAACAAAGTATTTTTTTTAACCTTCAGATATATGAAGATATGAAAATACTTATAAATTATAAATAACAAAAAGAACAAAATAAGTAGTACAGTAAAGCATTTTTTTAATATTTACAATTGAAAATAAAACAATAATTAAATCAATTGTAAAAGAGGAAGTTAAAAGTTTCATATCTATGGAAAAAATGACAGTGACAATTTTTTAAAATTGCTCTAAAGGAGATACTTCACTTACAAATATACAATGAAAATTATAGATGTCTATAACGAAGTAGTTTTAGGGTCCTGGATACATTCTGTTCACCTCTCTCAGGAAAACCTGATTTATTGGTAAGGGGTGAGGTAAAAGTTGGAATTAATATTATAATTAATTTGGCTTGAAAAGTTACCCTTGAATTGAAGCAGTAAAAGGAATTATTGTACTTAAGAAGCTTAATCTATCATTTCAGATATTACCTAGTTTCCAGCAATGTCCTGAAAGTGTTGTGTCGTTTCTTGCAAAACAATTTACAGAAGCTAGCAAGACAAAACTGTGTGTGAGATGAATAAAATATCAGTTTATCGTTTCCCAAAAGGCAAAGATGAGAGCGAGCGATGGAGAAAATCAGTTCCAAATGCCAATCTGAATGTTACAAACAAACAATTTGTCAACTACAGTAGCCTTGAATGTTGATACCATAGAAGTTCATGGAAAAATGTGACCCCAAAATCCACCATCTGTATGGCGAGGTGTGCCAAAGAGTCAAATACCAACACCCTCTGCTGTTCAAAGGAATATCAATATACGGCTCCAAATCAAATTGATGATAAAATGAATTCTTTTTTAGAATTAGATAAGATTAAATAAATATACAAATTTCAAAGAAAGTCTATTCAACAATAAAAAAGACTGTGTGTCCAGTTGACGACTGAACAGTTAAAATATTTTCAGCCATTTTTAGGCTGAAAATGTTTTAACTGTTCAGTCATCAAAAGTTATTGATGTTATCCCTCTCTTTATGTTGAGAATTTATAAAAATTTGTAGTTTGAAACATTTCATTATGGAGTTAAGCAGCCTTTCCAAAAACCATATAAATACAGTTCATACTTGGTCAACATTGGAAGAAATTACCCGATATTTAAATTCTATGGCTTTTGATCAGAAAAAGGATATCTCGGGTCAGAACTTTTCATCAATGGCTTCTAAAATGGTAGAAATGAAATACATCTCATTTATAGGAATAGGTGCTTTTGAATACTATACAACATCTCGGTCATTGTATAATAGAGTAAAATAGGATTTTCAATTGGCATCATTAGCAACATTAAGAAGGATGACATCAAAAGATTCAAAACTTAATGAAAAATCTATTTTGCTATCTGTATTTAATACTCTTAATGCCAGTCAAAAAGGGGTGCATAATTCTCCATGATGAAGTATATATCAAGAAAATGATACTATATCATGGCAAACAACTATTTGGTAAGTCAGTTGACAATCCATCTCTACTTGCTCAAACAGTACTTGGTATAATGTTGATATGTCTTAATGGGGGTTCAAAATTTCTTACAAGATTCCAATTTCAAAATTAACATCAGCTTTTTTATTTAAAGAAATTGTGCTAACAGTTCAAGTAATCACCTCTATACCAGCTGATGTAAAGTCTATTATATGTGATAGCAACCATGTAAATCAAGCTTCTTTTTTTAAAAATTATAATCCCACCCAGCCCCAGAAAACCATGGTTAACTGAAGATAATAAACAATTAAATTTTGTTTATGTTCATCTGTTGAAAAATATTTGCAATTTGTGACTCACAAAAAAGACAGGAAATAAATAATATCTATTAAAGACAATATTTTGAAGGAAAAAAAAAAATTTTTGATGAAAAATTAATTTTTACAAGATTCGTTTTTAGTTTTTACAATTTTAAATTGAATAATTCATAAAGTTTTTAAATATTTAAAAATTCAATTTCACTGTGATAATTCTTAGGAAATATTGTTATTAAGTAAAACTATATTTGCTAATCATATATTATAAAGCTTATTACAATTTGATACCCCTGAATATTAACAATTTGAAAACTAAAAATTGCAAAGAAAAATTTATTGTTGAATAATATGGCTGGATGTAAGGCAAATCAAAGTTGTGTGTGAAAGATAAATTGAGAAGAAAAAAAGACTTAGCCGACTGAAAATTGATGGATATTATTTTCCAGCTTAATATTTTAAAAATAATTACCGAAAAAGGCATTTTAATTTTTTAACGTCATTGTTAAAATTAATTTATAAAAAATTTCTTTTCCATATTCACTTGTAAGCAAGAGCTTTAAAAAGTCTCATGGCTTCTCTAAAAATACCAAAATTCAATTTTTCATGTGAAATGAGGTAAAACACTGATTTTATTACTGATATTCAGATTTGAAATTTTCTTAATTTCTTTCACTTTATAATGAAATATTTGTGGAAAACTTTTAGTAAATTGAAATAAAAATTGCACTTTTTCTTTACAGAAAGAAAAATGTTTATATTGTTAGATTTTAAATGCAAACAAATATGTTTTGACATATTAGTAATGTGCCAAAGTTTTCAGTGGTGTGTGTGTGTGAGTGAGTGAGTGAGAGAGAGAGAGACAGGGAGGAAAAGACTGAATGCAGTTTTAAATTGTCTCTCTCCACCATGAGGTAGGCTTGAAATTTAGATGCAATGTTTTACTCAGGGCATAAAAGGGGAGGTAATTCTGACTATTTTTTAATTTTCTTTCTTCATTGTTCATAAATTTGCGTTTTAGGTCGAATTAAAAAAATATTTAAATAAAACAGAAACGAGTGTCCATTATTTTTTTCATTTCCTAAACAAAAATTTAGAATAAATGATTTGTAAAAATAAAATGTCGCTCTTTTTTCTTGAAAATCGAACGTATTTCTAAGCGAGTTATTTCCTCTTGATTCAAAGACCTTGACCTTCGTAATGAGTGCGGAAATCAAAACTTGCCATAAATTAACAGATTAAATTATGACTTTTGTAAATGAAACTAAAATGAAAGGCTTACTAATAGATTTTGCTGTTTGAAAAAATTGGTTTAGCCCGATTGGTTTCTTCTGGCAATTTTAATGAAGCGACGTTTCAGCCGTGGAAAACCGTCGGAGGCAGTGAGAGGATATTCGACGTACATAAGACGAGCACTTGCCGGCAAAATTCATACTTACCTGGCACAGGAGTTAACGGTGATCAGCCAGGCCGTTCTCCCAGAGCGAGGCCCTTCCATTGCACTCCGGTTGGGTTGACCTTTGCGATCGCCCCAAATGTGGGCGACTCGGGTGCGCTATTTCTAAGTGTGGGGTCTGCGTTCGCGCTCACCCCGATAAACAATACAAAAATAGACTGTTTTTTTCTTTTGTCATAAGAAGAATTAGAACAACAATAAAAAAAAACTCAGTGCAATAAATTCTTTTGGCATCTGTAGTTAATAAAATTATCAAAATTAAAGAAAGAGTAAATGTATTAACTACTTTTTAAAATCCTTTTTCCATTGTTTTTAGATTCCATTGTTTATTCAACATTTGAGGAAGTTTAAATATTTGTAACCATTTTTTTCCTCAAAGAAAAAAGTTTCTTGATTGTAAATAGTTTCTGTATTCAAAACGATTAAAGATAGATATCTTAGAAGGCAAGGAGTGACTTATAGCAAGAGACAGAATGAAAGTTGTGGTAGGCATTATTTCTAGTCTGAGGTATGCTATTATTAATGTCAGCACTAATGATCTCTCACTAATCTTGTGAGAAGGAAGAAAAAAAAAAGTGAATTTTGGAGTACATTTATTGCATCACAAACTGTCCATGAATTTGAGAGTCGAAAAGAAGATGCAAGACTGACGCAAGTCATTCAAAGTAAAGCAGATGGCAGTAGTGGGGTCAATTTTACACTCTCTTCTCAGCCTTTTGTCTAAGATCAAATGTACGATTATGTGTGAGAGGTGTCAATCTAGAGTGTCACATTTTAGCATTCGTGTGTCATCATGGGGAGAGATTCCGAGTACTTTCCTTCAGGATTCTAACAGCCTGGTCTTGGACAATGGGTTACAATTTACTTCAGAGTTGTTCCATCATTTCTGCTTCTCATGCTGTATCACACACATCCGGGCACTGGTCAAGCTGAACGTTTTGTGGACATGTTCAAATGTACTCTACTTAAAACAAAGGGGGAGGGAACACCGACAGATGAGACACTGCACGCTTTCTTGCTGATCAACAGCAAATGGAGCAGTTAGGAATGGTCACCAGCAGAGGCACTCATGGATCAAAAACTCCATACTACACTGCATACATTATGGCCAGGACAATATCAACAACAGCACTACGCAAACAAAAAGCAAGAATATACATTTCCACTTGGCTCACTAGTGTTTGCCAGGAATTACAGGTTTGGTCAGCAGAACTGGACACCTATCAGCATAAAAGAAAAGGACACTACATCTATGACACAGCACAAATACGTCCCAGATACACCAATATTAATATAGCGATGACAATTACTAACACTACCTTCATTCTTAACATAGACTCTTAAGAACATTCCATGAGTTCACGTTTTCTTTCTGAAATTATCTTTGAAACTTTCTTTCCATGAAAATGTTCCTGATAGAATAAAAATTTCTATCTTATTCTCTTTATTTTCTCAACTAATTTAACCTGTTTAGTTTTGTTCATCATCACATGACACCTTCTGAAATTTAAACAACGAAACCTAACCAAATAACATAGGTCGGGGAGATGCAATGTATCTACAAAGAAAACAATAAATCAAACCCTGATGCCTAAGATTTAAAATGCATTTTAAAAAATGAAAGATCTTTCTTGAAGCGTTAAATTTAGTTTAATTCCAAGCTATTAAATCTATACAATGCTAAAAGTTTAATCCTATATGTATGTATGCGTTTGCTCCCGAGATATGGTTTAAATGATATATTATTTTCCCAATCAATTTAGGAGTATTGTACCTTGAACTCTTGCCAAGTGCAGTGCCAATGTCAAATTTCATTAAAATTAGACAAGGACCATTTTATTGTTTTTACAACATTTTTAAATAGGAAATTCAGTATTTGTTTTCAATACACATTCTTATATCAATGATGTTGTCACGATCATCATCATCACACACACACATACATACATACTTATGCAAATTCAAATTATACAACAATAAGCATTCATTGGATAGTAAATGTGACAATTTTATAATCGCTATATTTTCATGTACAGTGTAACCCGGATATAAGGGAGTTGTCGGGACCGGAGAAGTCGTCTCTTATATCCGGGTTTGGTCTATTATATATACATTAACACAGGCTCTAATTTGGGACCAGAGGAAATCTCTCTTATATCCAGGTCTCTTATATCCGGGTTTCTCTAATATCAGGGTATCTTATATCCGGGTTTCTCTTATATCCGGGTTACACTGTAGTTGATTTCATGCACTTTTGGGAGGATCAGATCCCAGAAGCAGAAGTGAGTCTCCCCAAAGCTCGCTTGATGACTGATCAAAATGCCAACCGATCATCAAATATATAAACAAAGAAAATTCTTAGTAAACCAGTGAGATCTCAGCTGCCACAGAAATCCACGACAGTTGAAACCATGCACCAATCTTCTCACTCACACCACCACTCAAATGCTGACTATTCCCTATACTCACATAATCTTTTTTCTTACACAGCAAAACTGTTGAAAATATTTATTACCAGAAACTATTACACCCTTATTGCTTTCAGTGAACTTTGGAACACAATTGATAGTTAAAGGGAGACAACTCTTGTTTTACTCAATGCATGTCTTTCTTTCACATCCTTGTTTGTACATCTTGTTAAAAGATTTTTTATGTGTAATGATGTCTTTGGCTTATCCTCTTTTTCTTCACGTCAGTTTGGTTTCCTAATCTAAGTTAAATAAATGTGGTGAAGTCTGTCACAACGTATATAAACAACCACTCGTATATTATATTCCAATAATTATGCATATGAAAAATAGTAAACATTTCTAATACATTATAACAAGATTATTAAATAAATCTAAATATGCATAGCCCAACATATATTGATACATTAGACTTTTTTCCTAAGTAGATATCTTGGATGTGTAGAATCAGATTTCTACATTTATTATTTTAAATCTCAAATTTGTGCAAGTTAAACACATAGAGGCTCCCAACCAAGTATAACAACTGATGCATTTTGATTGGTTGAAAAATATTAATTAGGTGTCGTCAATTTATTGTCTGTCATTGAATTTTCAGCTAAATTTTATTTATTAATCTGTAATAAAAAAATGCAACAATCTATAATAGTAAAAATATTAATAAATGGAAAGGAGATAGACTCATTCAGTAACACCATTATCAATAAAGTATATTTAAATTATAAAACTGAAATATTAAAATAAAAAAACTTAAATAATATTCAGTAATATTAGTGACCATGTCCAATCAAACATTGAAATATTAAATATGAAAATGAAATACAAAAGTTTAAACCACGTGCAATCATATTCATTCTTTGTGTAATATTAAAGCCCATGTCCAATCATTTTACATTAACTTTGGTTATCTGACCAGAAATAACTTAAGCTATTCCTTCAGCCAATAAATGGCTGAAAGAATAGCTTAAGTTATTTCTGAATACTTTATTAATCAACACTTTTTTGTTTTTTCAATTTGTCAATTAATTGTAACTGACTGAAAAAAATATTTCCACAAATATTTAAAAGATTTTTTTCAGCATCCAACAAATTTGCTAATTGAATTAGTCAGAAGTGAGTTTGTTTTTACTTTGTTGGTTTAAAAACTTTATTTAAGTATCCAAAATAATTTTCTTTTTTATCACTCTTAAAATGGAGTACTGTTATCATATTTGAGCAGGAGTTGTCTATTCATTAGTTATAACTGATTAATTAGTTAAACTAATAATTAGTTTACAATCCACTAGTTATAACCTTCACAGCTAGGATCCACCATGCCACTAACATTGTAACAAATGACACTCATTCCATTGGTGAGAAATAAGTTCCACTTGAACAGCTTCTTTCTGCAAACCATTGCTCTGTGGAACTGACTCCCACGAGGATGCTTCCCCGATCACTACAATCTTAACCTGTTCAAGTCTAGTGTTAACTGTTATCTTCGTCTCCTCTCCACATAAATTGCTCTTTTCTCTGTAACCCTCAACTGTAAAAAAATGAAAAAATAGCAATTTAGTTTAGGCTATTATCTTTAAAATAAAACCATAATTTAACTACACAAAAGACATTTAAATTATTTAAAATACCATTTTCATTTTTTTTTTTTTACAGTCTCTAGGGATACTGCAATATAGCAATATTTCTAACTAGAAGCTTTATGTGACTTGGGATATTTATTTTCAAAAAAATGTGGCACAAGGCCAAGAGTGGGGATGGCAAAGGCTGGTTTTCAAGTATCTTATAATTAATTAAACCTAGCTAGCCACAATCACTGACCTAGACATACCACAGTGTTCCTTATGCGAAAACAGCATTTATATTAGAATTTTTCTATTCTTTCTGCTTTTCATTACCAAAAAGAATTGACCATAAAATTAAATTTTATGTGTTTTTTTTTTATGTATCAAATTTGTGTGATGAAAGAATTTAGAGCCTAGGGCTATAGAGTTAGGTTTAGGGAAGAAGCATTATCTGTTGTAGACGAAGCCTGTTTTCCCAGATTTATAAATACAGCAACTCATACTAATTTTTTTTGTAAAGAACCCTGTTAAAACCATCTTGACCCGAAACCATCATAAAATAAATAAAATAACTCTCGATATAAATAATTAAGCAAGGGAAATAACTTTAAAAAACAAATTCTCATTTACCTCCCATTTGACTTGTATATTTTGTACTAAGTTTCCAGATATTAATGTAATAAGTATCGTAATTTTGTTGAAAAATACAAATTATGAATTTTAAAAAGGCAGTTTTTACGCTCACAGGAAACATGAGGACACGAATTTGTGTCTTGCGGTGAAAAAGAGAAAAAACTTTTATTTTAAAGGCAGCTCCAGAGATTCGTTAAAAATGAGCAGGCATGATGAGAAAAATGACCCCAAATTTATAAATCAAATCCTTTTTGTTATTATTAAGAGGAATGGCCAAAGGATTATTAAATTATATTTTTTAATCCTTTTTAGAACATTCAAAATTCTGGTTAAAAATTTTGCTTTTCTTTTTAGGTTACCATAAATTTGTATAGAAAATTTAGTGCCATTTTTGCAGAAAAAACATTGATTTGGAAATTCTTGCAAAAAATTCAGGTAATTGTTGGAACTTAATGACACTTTCAAGACCTTGTCACAAAGGATTTAAATTATTTTAGAAATGTCTCTCTCTCTCTTATAAAATCTTGTTAAAAAAAAACATTGCTATGGTTTGGGATTCTTAGTCTTAAACTGACAGGATCAAGGGGGAGGTGGCTGGCATTTATCTTTGAGTGTCTCTATATTTTAGCCATGATTCTCATGTTCATTTATTCATATGATGACCTCCAGTTCTAGTATTTTTGATTGAAGATCTCACTGCCAAAAGTTTCTTTAATATCCCAATCGCCAAATAGTTAATGAAGCTCTGCTTCTCATTTAGTCTATTCTAGAACAGTATGGCTATGATTTCTTTTACCATTTCAACATTCCATAACCTGAACAACATTTAACAAAAAATAATATTTAACAAGTAATCCAGTAAGAGATAAGACAGAACATTCAAGAACAGAGGAATTACGAGAACCAGAAAATCAAGACTGACAATGAGGTTAATTTACAATGCCGTCATGGAGTCAGTTAGAAATGAATTTGTTTACAACTGATTATTTCAGATTAAATAGGGATACCTTCCTCTTACATATACTGGCAAACGTGTGATAAGTAAAGAAAACATTGCTAGCCCCAGCCACAGGATACTCCTTCTATTTAATGACTGCACACTTCACTGTCACTGCACCAAGAGTTTGGATATAAATGAAAATTCTGCATAAAATCTCATCAAAAGAAGGGAAACAGGAAATCTAATTAAAAATGGCTTCCTTATGGTTATTGAAGTCATCTTGATGTGGCAATGAAACAATTGATTACACAATTTGGGACATCAGTGTGAATGCCATTTGGTCTTTACTTATTTTACAAAAACTACCACTGGAAAATAGGGTTAATTTCTAATCATCGCACCTGTAAGATAAAATCGTATGTATAAAGGTTAATACTGAAGGCATTTAACCACAAACAATAAGGGAATGAATGGCATAACTCAGTTTCAATTAAATGAGACAAATGATGATTTATTAAAGCACACAAATAAAATATATTATTATGAAAAATATTTATAAAAACAGTCTCTGTTATTGGATGTATTATGTCTGTCTAATGTTCATTGAACAATAAAAGGGTTTTTGAAAGAGAGAAAAGTTCAACTTCAGATTTGAATGAACATGATTCTTGTTTAGCGTGAAACATTGTTTGCTTCAAGTTTTTAGAAGGAATCAACATGCATAATAGTTTTGGAGCAATATTCAGAAACTCGGCCAAGACACAAAAGTGTGTGTGAGTGTATGTGTTGTTACAAGTAATGGTATTTAACCTTTTAGGAGGAATGGATTTGCCAAAATGGTGAAACTTCTGTAGAGATTTGTTAGATTGAGAGAGACAAAAATATGCAATTTTTTACCTGAATATCTTAACTCATGGACAAATCTTGCTTTAGGTATACAGAAGTGGTTGAACTGATACTGGCTCTGGCAAGTGACCAAGTCGATGAGATCAGATCTGTCTTACTGGAATAATTTGTAGGTGATAAGAAAATGTACAGAAGCATTGACATTGCAAATGACAAGACAATAATTCCAAAACATCTACAATACCATGGTGACACTGTTTTGAATAGAAGAGGAAAGTGTGATTTCATTTCAATCTCAAGTGTTTCTGTTTTATAGCCAGTGGATAAGTTCTTTGAAGTTGAGTCTTCTAAGTGGCACATCCACTTGACTGAAGAGGAACAAGAGAACAAATAAAAGAAAGCATTTGAGGTCAAGTGACAACAACCTGGACATAGATGATTTCCAGTTGGGATTAAAGATGTCAGTTCTGGTTTTTCACTTGACAGGGAACAAACTGTCCCTCAGCTAGTTCCAATATCACCATTTCATATTGCCAGTCACACACACACACACACACACACACACACACACACACACACACACACACACACATTATATACAGGGTTCACAGGAGGGAAGAGCCAAATTACACTGATATGGCAGAAGTTATCCCAAGTGTCACCTACCTACTTAACTACCCAGACTGAGCAACTGATGCTCTGAATAAAACACCTAAATCTATTAGATACAGACTTTCAGTTTATATTTCTTGCCATAGAATATGCTTTCACCTTTCCTTTCCTTTTGAACATGCAGCAAGGCCCTTTTTGCAGTTTCTAATGTACACTGACGTGAATGAGAAAGAAAATGAAACCTGGGGTAGTTGACTGACCATTAGAAATCTTGGTGAGGGTCTCTTTGTATGTTTACATTTTCTCACTGATTCATAATAAATCAACATTGTTCATGACGGTGCTATACAATCTTCATCTTTCCAATGATCACTACACTGGGAGATATTACATTGTAATGAAAATAATCAACCATGAGATTGATGTAATATAGAAATATAGAGTTGAGGTAGGGTTTAGAAGGAATCCCAAACAGTTAACAAGAAACAAAGCTCCGCTCATTTCTCAAAAGACCAGAGAGAAGCGTTGACCTGACGATGGGCCAAGCCATCTCTTCCTTTTGTGGACAAAATGTAAGTAAATAGTAAATATAAGTTCAGAGCTGCTGGCGGTGACGCTAGAAGTACAGCATCGAAGTATATTCGAGAAGGAAACAGAAACCTAATGTGAAAGTGTATACAACGAACAGACGACTACCCTTGTTCAAAATACCAGGGAGAAGTGTGAACCGTAACTCTTCTTTTGTCTTTTCAAATGATGGTATTGAATGTAGAATAAAGAATTTTAAAAGGCTCAAATCAACCAAACATTGCGGGGTGCATGGCTGACTTGAAGCTTTTAAAACTCTTTGTTCGACATTCAACACCATCACTTGATAAGAAACTAGAAGTGTTGAACCAAAATGGCTGTTTTTGTAGTGATGTTATAACATATTTATGTTATAATTTTCGAATAAATAATTCGTATAATTGGTTATTGGAATTTATTCCGTATACACCAATCCTATACTTGGGTTGAGACAGAGAGAGAGAGAGAGAGAGAGTCTGGGAAACACACACACAGACACAGACACACACACGTATATTTTTTTTTATTGAAATTGGAGTAGATTTGAATAGCGAAATTAAATCAGAACATTTTGTTTACTGATGGGGAAATCTGATCTAGGGTAGAAGTTGTACCCATTGAATCTGGGTAATCAGAAGACAATGTAAAATGGTCAAATAATTTTTATCAATTAAAAATTGAAATAGAGCTGAATAAGCTAGAAGGAACTTTGAAATTCACATGATTTTGGTTGAAGAATCCAGAACGCCGTGATAATCGCGTGCGAAGTAGTAGGGCCGAGGGTCAGTTATAACCAGCCGGGTTTATCTATATAAACGCGTAGTTATGCTGAAAAAGGCAGACTGGAGACAATTCTTGAAGAGAGAAGAGAGAGTTGGCCCGGGCAAGCGTTGGGAGGAGGAACGCCACTATAACTTTAAGCCCCGCACAGAAATCTTTATCCCTCCATCGCAAGAGTCATATATCGTTCTGAGACGATTTAACAATAAGTTAATCACACACACACACACACACACACACACACACACACACACACACACACACACACACACACACACTCTCTCTCTCTCTCTCTCTCTCTCTCTGTTTAGAATCCAGTGTATGAGTTTTCACGTCAAATACTTTTCTTTTCTGTAACCCGTTCCTTTTCTCTACTATTCTTTTCTGCTATGTAAAAGACATTAACAATTCAACCATTGAATAGTTGTTTGTCCGGCTTTCTGCAGATATATATTTTTTTTTTTGCTGCATTCTAAATTTCTTAGTGCAGACTCTCCAGCCGTGTCTACATCTTCAGTTGACCGTGAATGGACGGACATCACTTCTGCTTTCTGGATCAAACAAATCACAACGTGGGCAGGAAGCTGGATTTACCAGCGGACCGGTCGAATAATCTACGGATGCTCAGGGGACCTACGGCCACTCCCTTAAGTTCGGTTAGGACTGACTAGACACCTCAACCCAGAGAGTAAGACGCCGGAGGTTGAGGGGCTGGGGCGAAAGTGCTAGAGGCTATATATATATATATATATATATATATATATATATATATATATATATATGTATAGGGGTTAGACAAAATAATTGGAACATGTGCAAATTCCACTCCTATATTTCAAAGACCTATTATATTAAGAACTTTAACTAAAACTTTGTAATTGCAGGTTATATCTATTGTAAATACGTTTATTTATCTAATTTACTGTCTTTGTCTTATTTATTATTAGAATTTAGTAAAATTTCAGCTAAATGCATGACGTCTCCGTGTTCGAAAAAGGGCAAATTGTTGGAACTCGCCTGGCAGGAGCCTCGATCACTAAGGTTGCTGAACTGTTTGGTTTTTCAAGAGCTACCATATCAAGAACTATGACGCAATTCGAGAAACAGGGCAAAACCTCTAGCAACCGTAGCAATTCGGGCCGGGCTTGCAAACTTACTGACAGGAACCGATGTGCATTGAAACACAATGTGGCAAAAAATCATCGGACTACTGCAACCAAAGTGACTGCTGAGTTGAATAACCATCTGAATAGTCCAGTTTCTACTAAAACTGATTGTCGTGAGCTCCATAAGCCTGGATATCATGGAAGAGCCGCCATAAGAAAACCTCTTCTCTCCACTCGCAACATTCAGAAAAGGTTGAAGTGGTGCAGAGATCACAATGCTTGGTCTGCAGACCAATGGAAGCAAGTCATATTCTCAGCCGAGTCCAGTTTTTCTCTTTTGCCAACTTCAGGGCGAGTTTATGCGTGGAGGCAGCCTAAAAAGGCTTACAGCCCTGACTGCCTTCTTCCAACAGCGAAGCATGAAGGTGGATCAGCGATAGTTTGGGCCGCCATATCATGGAAATGTCTCTGTCCAATAGTTGTCCTGCATGGTAGAAAACAGCAAAAATAACCTGAACATTTTGGGAGATCATGTTCATCCAATGGCCCAAACTTTATTCCCTGATGGTGACTGCATCTTCCAAGATGATAATGCTTCAATACATACCGCTTGAGTGGTTAAGAATTGATATAAAGAGCATGAAAGTGAGCTAGAATACATGGAGTGGCCTCCCCAATCTCCAGATATCAATATTATTGAACATTTGTGGTGCATTTTGGAGCGACAAGTTAGGAGCCGCTATCCTCCACCGTCGTGTCTTAAAGAGCTGGAGCAGGTGTTAATGGAAGAATGGCTGAAAATTCCTCTGGATGAAGTCAGGAAGCTGTCTGATTCCATTCCTAGACATATTAAAGCTGTATGTGAGGCTAAAGGAGGACCAACTCCATATTAAATAAATTTTCTTTGAATTTAACAAGTGTTTCAATTATTTTGTCCAACCCCTGTATATATATATATATATATATATATATATATATATATATATATATATATATATATATATATCAGTGAACATTGAAGTCAACACTCAGAGGCAACAGGCTATTTCATGCTAAACGCAGTCGTCAGGCCGCCTGACGATTGCGTCCATCATGAAACAGCCTGTCAACTCTGAGTTTTGACTTCAATGTTCACTTTTATATTTATATTTACATAAGCTCTATCTCTGATATTGAGCACTTTATCCCATAATTATAGCACACCTTAAAACTATATTTCTTCATATATATACATATATATATATATATATATATATATATATATATATATATATATATATATATATCCACTTGGGAATACCAGGTGCTGTGAGGTAAGAATTATTTTAATCTTCACACTTACCTAATGGGCTTGTGCAAATGGATGGCAGAACAGTGGGTTGATAGCAAAAAGACAACATTTACTAAGTGCTACACAAAGACGAAATTGTGGAGAGCGCGGGTTGTGTAATAAATTATGGCTTGGAATAGATAACCGGAGAAGACTGGTTCCAATTCCAGTCTTTTCAGGAATTGAGCGATTCTGGCTTATGCGTGTCTTTCTTCTTTTTTTTTTTTACTCTAAATAACTTTATACCGCCGTTTTTGAGTTTGTGGTTCTTGTTCTAAAATCCATTCACTTAAACTTGCTATGTTACTTGCTGTTTCCTCTGTTTCTCATGTCTTCAATAATCCTGTGAGCGTTAAATTCTCTAAACAATTTTAACTCTCTTTTTTTGTGTTATCAACAATTATTTTGTAGTTTCTGAATAGTATCTTTCAATGCACATTTCAGCCACTGTAAGAGAATTGGTATTCACTTCACAAATGGTTCAGGAAGCCACAGTTTCTGACCCATTGTTGCAGAAAGGGATTCACCGTACAAAGTGACCAGCAATCTGTCCCGACGAACCGCTCTAACTTTCTTCCATCGTCGATCTTCATTGTCCAAAGTCAACGGCTACATTCTTTTTGTGTGGACGTATAAGTCTTCCTTTGACTTTGTCCTCAAACAATTTCATTTTGGACATCAAGGCCTTAGCCGCATGAAAGCCTTGGGCTTCAGCGATGTTTATTGGCAAAACATCCGGAAGACCTTGCTCATAATTGTTCAAAATGCAAGTTAACAGCTAAGTCTCATCTTAAAACTACATTTTTTTTCATGGTCTTCGCCGGATTCCCCTTGGTTACGTTTTCACATTGACTTTGAAGTACCCATCAAAGGACAATCCTTTTCTTGCGATTGTTGATGCCTGCAGCAAATGGTCAGAACATTTTTCCATCACCTCTGAGAAAAAAAAATCCTGAAACTGCAGAAAATCTGTAACATATTGGAATACCAGAGACCTTAGTTTTTGAAAAGAGCAATGGCTTCACTTCAGCAAAATTTGAACATTTCTGCCAACAGAATGGCATTAAACACGTACGGGCATCACCATTCAATTTACAATGAAACGGGCAAGTAGAACATTTGTCAACATTTTTAAGAGGGAATTGTTAAAACTTAAAGGGAAGAGAACTACAATAGAAATTCTAGAAACATTCCGTGCAAGTTACAGAACGACGCCAAACCTTAACACACCCAACGGAAGCTCACCTGCCGAGGCTCTGATGAACCGTAAAATTCAGTTACACGTGAACTTCATGCGTCCAACACCATATCATTCACAAAAAAGAAACACTGCCATGGAACGCCATTTCCGTAGCCATCGCATTGCTGTAAAACATATTTACATCAAGTCAATGTAGTAGCAAAAGACGATTAAAACGGCACTGAGAAGTGAACACAAGAACATATTGTGCGCCGTACCAGAAATATCACCTATGATGTTGACATACAAACTTGCATATGCGTTCGGTATACAAACCAACTACGACCTTCTCAGCTATCAAAAAATATCCAACATGGTTCAGCTCTTCAATTGGACATTTTTTTTTGTTAGAAAGATTTGATTTTCCTCAACAGAATTCACTTCGAATTTAAGGCATGAACACTAACAAGTCAGTTCGTATTCGGCTTCAGCTAATCATCGACAAGTGAATCCATTACGAATGTTGTATCAGAACATAAATAAATAGGGGAAGTGTTAGGATCAACGATAAAAATATAATTAAATGGGAATTAGATCCTTTAGCGATTTTGGAATCTCCACGTCGGGAGATTTCGTCAGAGATTCCGCAAAACATGGCAACCAGGTCATAATGAAGATATATAATGCGTTTTAATGAAACATGCATATATATCACACCACAAACTCGCTTTCACGACGCTTGACACTACATTTGAATGATAACTCTAACATTTTTAGGCATTTAAAACAACATGCCTGGCCACATACACAATTCCGGAAAATCCTTGTTGAAAACACAACTATACTTAAACATGAAAACAATAAACAAAAACTAGAAATTCTTGAAGCTATATACATAAAACAGTTGAAACCTTACCTGAACAAAATAAACTATGAAATCTCCACAAATATTCTTAAATGCCTATAATTGGTAACAGAAGCCATTGGTTTATACCAACGGCTTCCTATACTTAATACTTCTCGAATTCACTCTCGCGTGGTCATGTGTGACGTCACGAGCTGCGGTGCTTTCAGCGTCTTATATGCACGTGTTTATCGTTGCTTTGAAATCATCCATGTAAACAGAAACAGACTATCATCACTTTCTCGTCCGTGTATTGCTTAATATATTGTAATGTAATTGTCATCTTTGATAATGGCTTATGTAAGCCGAAAGCTTAGATAGGATTAAAAAATATGTAGCAATATTGTGATTTTTTTCTTCTTTTAATGATAATGTTATTAAGCTTATCAGATGATATGAAAAGAATTTACATAAAATAAATAGACAACATTTGTCTATATTTAATGAAACATGTATATATATATATATATATATATATATATATATATATATATATATATATATATATATATATGTGTGTGTGTGTGTGTGTGTATGTGTGTGTGGTGTGTACATATATATATATATATATATATATGGGAGAGCTTCTAAAATACGTAATGTACGTAATGTTTATATATATGCATTATATATAGTGGTTGTCATAGCCAGGGGTAGTAGTGCAGACAAGCTCCCACTCCCTATAAAATGCACCCAAGGCATGCGTCTCAAATAACCTCTAACAAATTAGTCCGGCTCTAAGCCAGAGAAGGGGCATAAGCGGATCACTAGTGTTGTGGACCTGATAGCGGTGCAGATCTGGCCTACGAAAATAAGGCCTTGTGCCAGACGCTACACTCTACTACCGAATCCACAAACAAAGTAAAAAAAAAAAGGTAATAAAAAGACGTGCTCTTTCCACCGTACAAACGTACAAAGTGAAAAGAAGTAGACAGGCAAAACAACGAAAGGTTAAGAACAAACATAAATTTTATTAGAGTTTAACAAGTAGTTTGTCTTCAATGAAGACCTTCAGTAAATGTACTGGAAAATGTAGTTGAAAACGAGGCCAAGTAGATTATCTTCAGTAAGGTACTGGAAATATTGTAGAGAATGCAATTTAATTGTCTTGAGTGAAGACCTTCAGTAAGATACTGGAAATATGGTAGGTGACAAGATAAGATTCCGCGCCAAAATTCAAATCCAAGATGGCTAATGGCGGGAAAAAGGTTCCTCGAGAAGAAGGTCAGAAAGTCAGTTGTAATGCAAAATGAACATACGGCAAGGAAAAAAAATACTCACTGCGAGAGTTTATAATTGTCAGTGTATGTAATTCTTTTTAAAGTAACAGGTTCAGAAAGTATGAGTGAATGTGAAAGATGCCCCGTTCATCAGGTTGAAGTTTTCGAAAGTTCCTGGAAGTTGAGCGGCTCGCTAAAAGATGTTCGCGTTGGAGTGAAAATTCTGTGCTAAGGTGACGACAGTGTAAGATACCGCGACGAGCCATGAGGTCAGGGCAAGGCTTGCCAAATAAAATGTCTCTGCCAGTATATATGTGGTTACTGGCGAGAGACAAGTGAGCCAGCCCGGCCAGGTCGATGACCTAGGGGCGACTAATTTTGAAAAGCCAAATTTGCCGTGACGTCAGCGCAAAAGCGCGCGAAAAAAATGAATTCTTCCTCATCTTCGGCTAAGAACTACGGTTTACTACTATAACCGGGCGAAAGGTGAGAGGAAGGGGAGAAAAGTCGCGCGTGCGTCAAAATGAAGGTGGGGTAGCGATATATCCCACACAGCTCCCTTCTTGGATTAAATGTCGGCAGACATTTAAATAAAAAGTAACGAACTTTTAAAAATGTGAAAAGTTTGAAGATTATTCTCGTGTGCTGAAAAGAAGAAGTGTCCGTAATTGCAATGCAAGATCGACGAAATGTGCAGTATGTCTCTAGTGAGTCAGAGAAAGTCGGTAGTGATCAGCTTTTATCCGATGCTTCAAGTGGAGCTGGGTTTGTCGTCCCGTCAACCTGTTTACTGTCCTCGTCGGACGTCCGCCTGAAAGATGAAGTTGTTTCGGGGAAAAATTATGCGAGTATGGCCATGTGAGCTGATGTAAAATATCTACCGGTTGTCGAATGAAAGTAGTGAGAATTTTGCATTTTATTGACGGTAGAATACCGTCCTCGCAAAATTCTTTAAGTCATTCAAATTGCATCGTCGTAAGGTAAGAAAGGACAGTAAGTCGCCTTTAGGAAATAGGGTTTACACGTTTTCTGTTTCAGCACAGAAGAAGGTTGAATTTGTTCTCTGTTGGTTTTGTCTGTCCATCACGTCGGGTCACCAATCTTGTTGTGGACCCGATAGCGGTTCAGATCTGGCTTACGAAAATAAGGCCTTGTGCCAGACGCTACACACTACTACCGAATCCACAAACAAAGTAAAAAAAAGAAAATATAAAGACATGCTCTTTCCACCGTACAAACGTACAAAGTGAAAAGAAGTAGACAGACAAAACAACAAAAGGTTAAGAACAAACATAAATTTTATTAGAGTTTAACAAGTAGTTTGTCTTCTGTGAAGACCTTCAGTAAATGTACTGGAAAATGTAGTTGAAAAAGAGGCCAAGTAGATTATCTTCAGTAAGGTACTGGAAATATTGTAATAATGAAATTTAATTGTCTTGAGTGAAGACCTTCAGTAAGATACTGGAAATATGGTAGTTGACAAGATAAAATTTCGCGCCAAAATTTAAATCCAAGATGGCTAATGGCGGGAAAAAAAGGTCTTCAGGAAGAAGAGTTCAGAAAGTCAGTTGTAATGCATAGTGAACATACGGCAAGGAAAGAATACTCACTGCGAGAGTTTATAAATTGTGAGTGTATGTAATTCTTTTTTAGGTAACAGGTTCTGAGAGGACAGTTTGAAGAATATGAAAAATTCTAGTTCTTCAGGTTGGAAGTTCAGAAAGTCAGTTGTAATGCATAATAACATACGGCAAGGAAAAAATACTCACTGCGAGAGTTTATAATTGTGAGTGTATGTAATTCTTTTTAAAGTAACAGGTTCTGAAAGCATGAGTTCGAAAAATGTGAAAAATGCTTGTTCACCAGGTTGGAAGTTTTCGAAAGTTCCTGGAAGTTGGCAGCTCGATAAAGATGTTCGCGTCTGTCATGAAGGTGACGACCGTGTCGTATGTATTAAGATAAAGCGACGAGCCATGAGGTCTAGGCAAGGTTTTGCCGAATAAAATGTCTCTGTCTGTATATATGTTGTTACCGGCGAGAGACAAGTGAGCCAGCCCGTGCCGATGGTCAGACGACCACGGAGGCGACTAATTTTGAAAAGCCAAATTTGCCGTGACGTCAGCGCAAAAGCGCGCGAAAAAAAATGAATTCTTCCTCATCTTCGGCTAAGACAACGGTTTACTACTATAACCGGCCGAAAGTGAGAGGAAGGGGTGAAAATGTCGCGCGTGCGTCAAAATGAAGGTGGGGGTAGTGTGAATCCCACACTAGCATGATTTTAAACCTCCGTTACCTTGCAGTCATATCCAAATACGTCATTGCCTTTCCCGTCACATTACATATTTTAGAAGTTCTCCAATATGTATATATATATATATATATATATATATATATATATATATATATATATATATATATATATATATATATATATATATGCATGTTTCATTAAAAACAACACTATATATCTTCATTATGACCTGGTTGCCATGTTTTGCGGAATCTCCGTCGTGGAGATTCCAAAATCCCTAAAGGATCTAATTCCCATTTAATTTTATGGACCTATAAAAAAAGATTAAAAATAATGGAAGCTTTAATAATAAAAAAAGAAAAAGCCAACTCTTAACAATATTAACTACGAACAAGGCCACAATGTGCTAACTGTATTCGGAAATTAAATCAGCCCTACAACACACTAAAACGTACACATAATGCACACACTCAATGAAACTGAAAAATCGAATCATCCTTGATAATGGCTAAAGGTATAGCCGAAAGCGCTCGGAACTATAAAACATTTGGACAGTTCTTACACACTCTTTGTCCAGAAAAGAAAGCTCTTGTTCGAACACAAGAAAAATTAAATAAAAAGCTTAATCGTAGTACCTTGTCTGTCGTTTTGTCGTTTTTAATGAAACATGCATAAACGAAGGATTCTGCTTAAATATACAACTATTGCAGGCTGGCGAATGTATTTTAAAGTGATCAGAAGGATTTTTAGTGTTGGTGTTCTAAAACATTCGTCCACAACAATTAATGATAAATATTAGAAACAAATCATGCAAGAAGATTGAAAGCAAAGACAAACATTAAATGTACAACAATAACATTGGTTTATATACAATTCACGAATACAGTTGAGTTGGACTTTGATGTATAAATGAGAATCGATGTATTTGGCTGTGTAGAATATTACTGTGAATGTTTCAACGTGTTTGCAATTGCTATTCAGATTTGTTCACAAAATTAAACTAAGTGTCCAGTTACGTAGGAAATTGTCCTTTGTGCTAGTTCAGTTATTAGTGTGTGTACGTAAATTTGTTTGTATTATTGTTCAGAATTAGTAGTAGTTGCGTACCTTTAGTTGTGTGAGAATTTGATTGTTTGTTTACTAATACTTATTAAGTAGTGAGTAAAATGTCACTTTTTAAAGAATTGTCAGTGATGTTTAGATGGCGTTCTTGAGAGAGACAGAGCGTGCTTGTGGTTTGTTGAGTCAGAGATATATTGCGCGGCAAAGGTGTGGTTGGTCAGAGTTTTGACTTGCTTGGACCAGTTTGGCATCGGTCTAGGAATGAAAGTCTGACTGTTTGAAGCGATCAAGAATTTCCTATTTATAGATATCTGACAAAAAGGTAGGCTCCAGCGGCTTGCGCGCGAAAAGGCATTTTCACGTGAATTTGCTAGAGTTTTAAGGCTTTTAACCAATAGGAAACTTCGTTTGCTTATTTTTATTTGAAGAAGGTTAGCTGGTTTAATGTTTAATCAATCTTATTTGAAACATTTAGTTTAAAATATCGCAGAAAAGCATTTTTACAAGGAAGGGTTGTTTTTATGAGGTGTTGACAGATCTATTGACAGCCTGATATTTGGGAAATTTAACTTTTTTTTCTACAAGGAACATAACCGCAAAAAGTACTTGACGAATACAATGTGAGCCAATTTTTTATGTCATTTTCTTTCTACTCAGTAGTCTTTAAAATTCTAGGAAAATATTTTAAGTAATCTAATGTTTTATTGAATTTTAGGTACTTTTAATTTACTATAGTTACCGCTCTGAATTTCTCATAATGTCGAATATGGAGGTCTATATTTATAAAAATCAGCACCTTTATACACACACACACATACACACACACATTTATGATGAGTGAATATAGTTTTTACTTAAGAACAATATCACCTAACCAGTACAAATTAATACAGAATTTTAAAATAAAAAATGAAAACAATTCTTATAAAAATTCATTATTCATCGAAAAAAAAAATGCTTTTCTTAAAACAATAGTGTCCATAATTTATCATATTGATAAAAGTAATTAAAATCTTTCTAATTAAAAAATGTCATAGTTTTATTGCATTTTTTATTTTACAATTTAGAGAAGATTTTTGGCGTCCAGTTGAAAAAAACAAAAACATAATGATTTAAATTCTCCAAAGACTTTGGTTTATAACTAACATTTTTTAAGAATGATATTTCTCAACCAAACTTTTGACGGTCTTAACAATAATTAAAAAATATAATTTAATAATCAAAAAATTATTTTGGTCATTCTCTTTTATAATAATATAAAAACATTGAAAATAAAACTTTGTTTTTATTAAGTTTGGGGCATTTTTCCATCATATATCCTCATTTTTTAGCGAATCTTTAGAGGTTTCTACATGGAAATATTTTAATTTTCCAGATAAAACAACCACAGTTGCTTCCCTTACATTTGTTTTCATTTTACAATTGTCAGTCTTAGAAGTCTTAAAAACATTTGTCATTTAAAGTGCTAACCTGGCACTAAATCTTCCAGCCGTCAATTTGTAAATTAAGTAAATACTAGACAAATAATGCAAAATAAATGTGCATTCCAGGTGCAACGAAAACAAACTGTTGCAAGTTATAAACATCTCATCTTAATTGAAATTTCTAAATCTAAAAAAGTAGTATAGAGCCAGCCAGAGTGTTGGGATAAAAAGCAACAATAATAAGATGGAATCAAACTAGTAATAAAATAATAGTAATAATGAAGAGTGTATAGAGCCAGAGTGTTGGGATAAAAAGCAACAATAATAAGATGGAATAAAACTAGTAATAAAATAATAGTAATAATGAAGAGTGTATAGAGCCAGTGTTGGGATAAAAAGCAACAATAATAAGATGGAATAAAACTAGTAATAAAATAATAGTAATAATGAAGAGGGTATAGAGCCAGAGTGTTGAGATAAAAAGTAACAATAATAAGATGGAATAAAACTAGTAATAAAATAATAGTAATAATGAAGAGTGTATAGAGCCAGAGTGTTGGGATAAAAAGCAACAATAATAAGATGGAATAAAACTAGTAATAAAATAATAGTAATAATGAAGAGTGTATAGAGCCAGAGTGTTAGGATAAAAAGCCACAATAATGAGATGGAATAAAACTAGTAATAAAATAATAGTAATAATGAAGAGTGTATAGAGCCAGAGTGTTGGGATGAAAAGCAACAATAATAAGATGGAATCAAACTAGTAATAAAATAATGAAGAGTGTATTGAACGACAATGTTGCTATAAAAATTAACAATTATAATCTAGAATGTTTGAGATAAAAAGCGGCAGGAAAATGATTAAATGAGTTAAACTTGTGATCTCATAACAATAAAGAATACTTTCAACGAAATTTATAGAATTCTTTAGTTACGCATCACGTGTGTTTATCTGTCAAGAGGTGTATCCGACACACTTGACCCCAAATTTCGGTGATTTGGTACTTTCAATATTTGAAAGATTTGGTCATTTCCTGACGCCTGAAATGGTCATACCGGATTTAGTATTGTTTCTGAACGACGTCAGTGATGCTTTTTTTGTCTTCTGTTTCCTTTGGTGAGTTATCGGCTTTTCTCACACACTGTGCCCATGGATTCACGCACGAAAATAGCCACAAACCGGAAATAGACAACAGACATAGAAAATGACCCGCCAACAAAAGAACATGTGTGGGAATATCTGGTGTACTGGTATTTGCAGTCTGCCAGAAGAAAACTTCAATTAATTTATTGTTTTCATCTTCTAATCCTCTGATTCTTGGCAATTCCGTTGTTTGTAGATTATTTTCAATCCGTATTCCACAATCTTTTTCTTTCCCCTTAATCTTGACCCCATAATTATTCACATGGTATTTTCTTTGTAAACTAGAACCCATACCCCTTCCTTTAAAATAGGTCGAGATTTATTAAGAGTTTGTCACAGTGTGCACTGATAACAACTGATGACGATCGATCATCTGTTCTAGGATCCATAATATTCTGTATCCTGCAGAAAATATTTTGCATCTTGCGATATACCTTAATTCTGGTGTCCAACACTTCTACTACTTTTAAAATAAGACAACTTTATTTGTTTTCATATATTGTGCAGATTTCATACATTTTTACAAAAAAAAAAACAAAAAAAAACGATGACTTTGAAATCTTAATATCGCATGAATTTTTTTTTTTAATTTTTTTTTTTACAACTTTCAGATTTATTGCATAAAACTGAAATACATTACGGTATAAAAAGAAATGGTAAGTTCAATCTAAGGGAAACAATAATTGAAACAAAGCAAGTTCAGTCGGCCAATGATGACAATTCCAGAACAACGTAACTATAAACAAATTTTTTTTCCCTATCCTCTGCCAGCAGCTATGATGGAGAAAGCATTACCCCGAACCGTCGCCAGTGAGACACGCTGCAAGAGCCACTCCGTTTCGCGAGGCTCGTTCCTTAATCGAGACGCAATCGCGCCAATCCTCCGAAGGAACGCCATCGAACGAGGGCCAATAACCCCTGAAGTCTCCACTGCCACAGGAGTAAAAAAAATTGTCCTCAAGTTAATAGTTTTGTGGCAACGAAAAGTTTCAGTGATTATAATTTCGGTTAAAACTATCTAATCCATGAATCCTTAATATTGGAAAGTGTTTACAAACAAAAGGGAAAATAATGACTGGTAGCTACAACTAATGCCGCTCCTCGCATTTTATGAATAACGGTAACAACGCGAGACATGATACTGAGTCTACGAGATACCAAGTCATTGCGTTGTCAAGGCGTGTTCAAGGGTTGGCCTGTACTGAATTGAATTTTTTTAACATAGCAGAGGGCAGTTACGTGAGGCCTGTAATATTTGAGATTTTAGATACTAAAGGGAACCGGCTGAAACTGAAATATCCCAAACACGCCATGGCCCATGGAATTAGAACAATCTACCCTCGTAGACTAAATAAAGGGTTCGTATCGACAATCTAACGTCTATCACCTGAAGAAGGTGAAGAAAATATGTGTATATGGCAATAAAGATGAGGTGAACAGTCAGAAGGATTTGAAGAGGGTAAACATTGATGATTGCTGAACATTTACAGGTTTTTAATAAAGTTTTTTTTTCTCCCGGTTAAATGAAAGTTTCTGTTTTCCAGTAAAATAACAGCAATTTGCTTCCGACATTAAAAAAATAAGAATATTGAACAACCTTGAGCATTGAAATCTCTTTCTGTACGCCGCCTCACTTCAGATCATGGGCAATCGTTGCTTTTTATAACTTCTTTGTATCTCTTAACAATGTTTATCTCTTTACTATCCATCCGATTCCCTGTCCTGCTAGCCATCTGCACAATCTCGTTTGGTACGTTAATCGCTACTTCTCCTTGTCCCTTTTGCCTTTGTTATGTCCAGTGACTGTATCATTTTTCAAGCCTGCTTTTCTAATTATGGGTTCCATGAATTTCTACTATCTGATGGAAACAGAAAAGTCGCTTATACTTACGATCAGAAAGAGCATTACAATAGACATTATAAAAAGTTAGTGATTATAAAAATGACATAGAATGATGAAGACAGGAATAATTATTTGTGATTTTATGAAATAGAAAAGATCCACAAATAAATAAAAAGTTTAATGAAAGTGAAAACGATAATCTTCTGGAAAAAGATTTTCATACAACATCATAACTCCAGGTCCAAGATATAATTCGATTCCTTTTTGATTTTAATGAGATTAATTTTATGATATTATTATATAGATCATTTATATTTGTTATTTTCCTGTGTCGTGTTTTAGTTTCGATTATCTGCCGTAAGTTCTTTATTCAGCAACAACTCCAAATCAGGGCTCTTGCCTTTGTTCTGACGGTGTAGATACTGATAACCCCCAAACTGACCAATGTTAATTAAGTTTTGAGATACCATAATCTTACCCCTAATGTTCTTATCTATCTATCTATCTATCTATCTATCTATCTATCTATCTATCTATCTATCTTTTTTTTTAAGCGTTTCACCCCAAGCAAGGCGGGAAGCCACTAGCACGCAAGGGGTTACAGAGAGTTGGAGCGAGAGCAAATAGGAGTGATAGAGGAAAGAATGAAGAGAAGGATAGGGGATAGATCAAGGACTCTGGAGACGTCGATTGATATTACATTTGAATAGTTGGAAATTATAGCTATCAGGGAAAACAGGAAAAGGGGAGGGAGTTCCACAGGCGAGAGGTGCCGGACATGAAGCTATTGGAGTAGAAGAGATGGCTACATTTAACAGTTTCGACAGTGAAAGGGTGTGAGCGAGATGCCAGCTTAGTAGAACGTTTAAATTCATGAAGTCTGGGAACCAGCGAAAGCAGCTCCTCAGAGCAGTTACCATGAAAGTATTTGTAAAAAATACAGAGGGAGGCGATGGCACGTCTGTGAGAGAGCGACTGCAGACGAGATTCCAGATCAGGGCCAATTACATTGCATATCCGTCTCTGGATCTTATCAAGAACCTTGAGACAAACAGAAGGGGCCCCAGACCATATATAGCAGCAATACTCCATGCAAGGGCGAATGGTTGATTTGTAGATTTGAAGAATCGACTCCGGCTAGAAAAATTTCCAGGCGCGGCACAGGGAGCCAACTTTTCTTGCGGTGGACGAAGCTATTGTCTCAATGTATTTGTTCCATCTCAGGTGAGTAGTCAATGTGAAACCGAGTAGTCGCATAGAGGTGCTCTTGAGAAGTTGAGCGTCAGACATTCTAATGGGGGGCAGGGATGGTTCTCTGTGGTGAGTAATAGAGAGCAATTTTGTTCCAGACTTTCAAATTAACGTGAACACATAATACATATAGCAACACATGTACTCCGTGATATTCACGCAAATACAATTTTTACATATAGTTAAATACACATAACAACAGAAACACTTTTTTTTCTTGCCGCTCGTGAACGGTCTTGTATACATTACATGAACAGAGACACATTTCCACGCCTGGAAGAATCGCAAGAGAATTTTAATGATTTGAGGACACACCGGAAGTCTTATAACTACGATGTTTATAAGTTTGTTTTTTACTCTTTTTTAAATAGTTCCCAATCCCTTGTACGATGAAAGCGAGATGGCAGTTAAAAAAAAAAAAATCAAAAGAAATATAAAAAGCGAAAACTAGAAAAACAAAAGCAAAAACGCTTAAAAAATAAAATACAATCAGCGTAACAAGTTATTTTAAGTTCTTCTCTATTTTCTTTTTTATTTTATGTTTTGCAGAAATTCATTCCCTCCCGCGTTTGTTTACGCGAGAGCCAAAGAATTTGTTCTTTAATGGCAAAAAAAAAAAAAAAAATGCTAATAGGGTTTCGTAAGAGAGGATAATTTTTTATACAAAGAAAAACGGAGGGGCGACTATAGAAGTCCCGATTCATGACTTTCGGATCTGGTGGGAAAATTAAAGATTTATAAACAAGCAATGAAACCACATGGTAACGTTTCTCTGGTTGAAGGTGTTTTTAGTAATAAGGTTCAAAGGCGCTAAATAACGAAATAGTGACGACATCAAAAGGAGGTGAGACAGAGAAAAATAATTAGTGATTAACTGCTTCATTGTACGATTAACAATGAAACAGTGTAAAAAAAAACTATCATTATTGTGAAAACCAAGTCCATAAAGAAGAAGAAATATAAAAAATCGAAAAGAAGAGAGATTGAAATAAGATGAAGATAAAGACAAAAGGAAACGGGGGTGGGGGATGGAAAAAAAAAGGAAAGAAATGACAAACGTTAAGAAGTAACGCGAATGTAAAGAAAGAATTTGAAAGAACTGTAAGCAAAAATGAAAGAAAGAAAGAAGGAAGGAAAGAAAGAATGATAGAAAGAAAGAGGGATAGAAAGAAAGACAGAATGAAAGAAAGAAAGAAAGAATGAAAGAATGAAAGAAAGAAAGAGGGAAAGAAAGACAGAAAGAAAGAAAGAAAGAATGAAAGAAAGAAAGACAGAATGAAAGAAACAATGAAAGAAAGAAAGAAGGAAAGAAAGAAAGAAGGAATGAAAGAAAGAAAGAAAGAAAGAAGGAAAGAAAGTAAAAAGGAAAGAAAGAAAGAAGGAATAATGAGGGAGTCATGAGGGGAATATAATAAGAAAGAAAAAAAATCAAAGAAATGAAAGAAATCGAAAATACTACTAAGAAGAATTAAAGGAACAAAGGAAAAAAGATAAGAAAGAATTGGCAAAAATAATTCAAGGTAATTAATTTTAGAGGGGGAGGGGATATGGATTCATGACTTTTCAAAAGAAATTTGCACGTAAGCGATTGTAACGAATTCGACTGGAATTCGAACTCTGTCACGAGATTTATTTCCACCCGCTATTACACCACTTGCACATCCACGTGTAAGATGAACAAAAAAAAGCATAAGAATTAAACATGAAATACTGGAGAATATAAACGAAAGAAAACAAAATGGAAAGAAAGAAAGAAAATAAAACGAAGTATTAAAACCGCCAAAAGACTTAGTGAGAACGAAAGAAAGAATTTCTCTGTTAATGGTGGAACGATTAGACCTCATTCACCAAAACAATCTTTTTCAAAGAGATTGCATAATAAATGTAAATCGCTAACAAACAATGATTGATACATATGTGAACTCCCAATATATGCACTCTGTGGTCTTGAATAAGGGTTGGGGGTGAAATTATCGGGGGATGGTGTTGGAATACCCCTCCCCAAAATCTAATAAACGATGGGGGATTGGAATCAGACAAAAGATGTTTTATTCATTGGAAGCTTGTGTGAAAACAGCAAATCTTTTGACAAAATAAATTGGGTGGCGTTTGGAATAAGAGAGTTGTGGGGCTTGGGGTTTTTTTTTTTATTAAAATTACTTAGTGGTGAATGGGGGTACAATTATGCGTACAAGATATAATTTTGCCTCGCAAAATTTGCTACCTGTTCAAGGGTTCTTCTAATTTTCTGTTACTTACAAGTTGTTTGGCCATGTTTGTCACCTTCACTTGTGTTCGTATCTATCAAACTCGTCTCTCTATCTAGGCTTTTTTTATTATAATGACTCCGTTTAGCAGCGTTTCAATTTTAGGAATGCATCAGTAGCACAGAGAGAGAGGGGGAGAGAGAGAGAGAGAGGGAGAGAGAAGAGGGAGAGGGGAGAGAGAAGAGGGAGAAGGAAAGGCGGGTGTAAGACAAGAGAAAGAGAGAGTGAGAGTAGTGAGGGAAGGTTGCAGAAATTGGAAGCGAAAGTTAAAAAGTGAAATGTCAAGGAGAAAAAAGAAATGGAAAGGGTAGGAAAGAGTGAAGGAAACGTAGAGGGGCATTAGGGAGAGGAAAAGAGGAAGACTATAAGTAAGTAAGAAAGAAAAAGGAATGGAAAGAGTGAGAGTAAAAATTGCGATAGAAAAAAGTGAAGAAAAAAATAAGAGGAATTTAAAACGACGAGGGAAGTGAAGAAAAAGTTAGGGAGAAGAAAAATATTATAGAAGGAAATTAGAATAAAGAATAATGAAAAGAGAGAGAAGAGAAAGAAGAGATAGAGAAGGAAAAGTTTTAATAAAGAGGCGGAAAACAATGAAGAAAAGAGAAAAAGAAAGAAGCTAAGATTAAGAGGCAGGTAAAAGGAAGGAAGAAGAAATAAATAAAAAGAAGGACAAAAATGAAGGAGAAATAAGAAGAAAAAAGAAGAAAAAAAAAGATTAAAGGGAGACCTAAAACGAAAATAAAAAATGAAAATAGTAGGAAGAATGAAAAGGAAGAAGAAAGAGAAAGAAAAAGTAGAACATTATGAAGTTGAATAAGATAAAATAAACAATAAAAAATATTAAAAAAAGAAAGAGGAAAAGAAGAACGGAAATGAGGAAAAAGAAAAAAGAAAGAAGGAAAGAAGAAGGAAGAAAGAAAAGGATAAGATTAAGAATGGATAGACAAAAGCAGAATGGGAAGAAAAACAGAATGAAAGAAAGAGAAAAGAAAGAAAAAGTAGAAGTTTAAGAAAATGAAGTGGAATAATTTAAAAAAAATGAAGAAACAAATTGAAAGAGAAATAAAATAGAAGAAATAAGTGAACGAATGGAATGTGATAGAAAGAAAAGACAAAAGATTTGAAAACGAGGCAGATGAAAGCAGAAGAGAGAGAATGACATAAATAAAGGAATAAAAGAGAAAGAAAAATAGAAAAGGTGAAAAGATTAAAGGGGGGGGGGGAACCAAAGAGAAATAATGGAAACGAAGAAGCAAGAACAGAAAAGTAAATAGAAGAATGGAAAACGCATAGGAAGTTCAATGAAAGAAAAGAGGGAGAGAAGATAGATAGATATATAGATAGATAGATGAAGAGAGAGAGAGAGAGAGAGAGAGAGAGAGAGAGAGAGAGAGAGAGAGGGGCGGGGAATAGGAAAGAAATGTAGGAAAGAAAAGAAGATTAAGCAGGTTTTGGTAATAAAAAAGAACGAAGAAAGCAAAGACAAAGAGAAAAATAACTTTAAAAAAATCTTGTAAAGCGACGCCTTGCTCATCAAAAAGTTACTTTTTAATGGCATAAGACGCGACATCCTCCGCTGACGTCACAAAGCCCCACTTTGCGTTGTTACGCCTCGCTTCATTCATCCTCATAACTATTGCTATCATCACCGTCAACAACAATCCCCTCGTCACAAGTTTTGCATCTTAATTGCTAACTCTCTCAACAAACATGACAACCATAAAAACGCTGCTACTAAACTTTTAAAGTTATGTCAATCTCCCATGGAGGAAGATCTTGCTTACAAACTCATAATTCCGAACTCAGGCTTTTATACGGATTATTTTTCTAATTTTTTATTCTATTCAAATAAAACAGACAAAAAAAAAAAAGAAAGAAAAAAATCAACGATGCTGTCTGTGATAAAATACTTGTTGTGGCAAGTACGTCCTCTGACTTGAAAGTTTTTCTTTTTTCTTTTTTTGTTTATCACTGAATGACAAATACAAAACTTTCCATCTCAGTGAAATGAATTTGGCGTGCGAGTTACCAGCAGACTCCTATTAATGATGCAACACTTTCGTTGGGTTGTTGAGAGTTTTCATCAACTACCGTAACATGTTTATATTGTTCTCCTGGTTGGAGTTTATTATGTTGTCTTAGAACATGATAGCTTATTTGTCTTTTGAGAATTGCTGAATATTTGTAAGGAATCCAGAGAAATAACAGTTGCCTGAAAACTTGTCAACTGTGGCTTTGTAGTGTCTATAAAATTATCACGCGATTGTAAAATGAAGTCAGCCGATTTACATTATTATTATTATTATTATTATTATTATTATTATTATTATTATTATTATTATTACAGTTAAGAGAAGAACGCAGTTTAAGAAAGATAACAGTAAAGAAAATAACAAACAAAATGTCTGACAATGTTAAACAATATTTCAACAAAATGTCTGTCTTCTTCAAATTATATTTAAACAATTTTGTCAAGTATAAAAATATTTAAATCTACAAAAAATGATAAGTCATTGTACAAACGTTTCTTGTCTACGATTTATTACTGACTGAATGCAGTAATTGTGGCACAAGGCCGAAAAAAGGGGGATGTGTCACAGCTGGTCAATAATAACTATACTATACCTAGCTAATCAGTTTCACAGCTCCTTCATTCGTTACATTTGACTCATTCACCATAAGAATCTAACCGTCACCATTCACTCCTACATATACCAAAATACCGCACACACACACACACACACACACACACACACACACACACACACACACACACACACACACACACACACACACACGGGGCACCTACCGGAAAAACAAACAACAACAACAAAAAAAATGAAAAAAACAAAAAGCAAAAAAAAACATGATGTAAAAATTTCAACATGTACAATTGTACACTATTTATATTATTCGGACTATTGTCCTCATCTTTGTCGCCATATTTATTACAACGTTTCGGCCGTTGTACGCTCTGGCCTTCATCAGGTGGTTGGAATGTCGAACTGAATCCTTTATTTCGCTCACTGGGATAGACTGTTCTAGTTCCACGTGCCATGTCTAATCGATGTCAGTTATCCGTTATCTCCTGTTAATTCCCCTCTGAAAGTTCTCCATCGCTCTTAACCCAAACAGCGTGGGTTCAATGCCTGGTTAAGGCGGTGGAGAACTTGGAGAGGGGAATTAACAGGAGATAACTGATAATTGACATCCATGACGTTGTAATAAATATAGCGACAAAGATGAGGATAATAGTCCGAATAATGTAAATAGTGTACATAACACCTCATCTCAGAAATATAGACATGTACAATTGTGTATACAAAAATATATATAAAAATTCTGTCAATGTTATAAAATGATGGGGTGGGTTATAACCCCTAAAGCAAACTGAAAAAAAGAAAGATATTAATAAGACCCATCCACCCCTCGAAAATAAGAGTTGCCGCTCTAGTCTGTTTTCCAACAAAATTAAGAGTCTCTCTCTCTAACGGAGAGGGAAGGATTTAAAAATTATGGTCATTAGAAAATTAAAAAAAAACTAACCCAGTCGAGACAAATAGGGCAGCTCAAAACAAACTTTGAAGTTTGGGAATCTCGATTTGGATCATAGGGAGAAATCGGACACAGGCCGAGAACTATACTTGCATTAACTAGGTACACAAGAAGAGTATATCTTAGCCAGGGAAGGTTCCACAGGAAACCACC
>OZ038507.1:93495823-93523323 GCA_964036315.1 Acanthosepion esculentum | reverse complement strand
AATGTACCAAAAAATATTTTTGAAATTCAAAACTTTAGGTAAGAACCCAACACAGTGTCTGTTTTCTCTCAGAAAAGCAGACGATACACGCAGCTTAAATTTATCATAGAAAAGGGTTGATAAGCCGTAGAAAACGAATTAATCAATGAATTGAAAATAATTAATTTTCCTAATTAGTTCTTTTCCCAGATTTAATTTTAATAATCAGTAAACCTAATCGAGCCTTTTCTTAAGTTTTACTCTAGTTTTATAATATAAAAGATGATTATTCTACAATTAAATCTGTCGAATGCTATCAAGCCACTTGGAACAGCACCGGCTGTGTCAGAGCATGAGATCTTACACAACTCTGAATCAGTTATTTTTCATTTATTAAGCAATACTTAGTTTGGGCTATCGATCACAACTTCTTTACGCGACTTAGTGTTCTGTATCAGTCACTCTTTATTTAGAAACTCTTGCTTCATCTAGCACAAGGTTGCAACATCCTTACAGAAGGAGGCGTTCCACTCGGTCAACTCTTATTGACGAAGTATAGATTTCCTCTGTCACAAGCCTGTAATCAGTTTACAGAACACAGTGTTCCGAATTAACAACAATTTACTAAGCTTCACTTAGTCTGGCACAAGGCCATAAGCTACTCGCATTATTTACTTCATTTATTAAAAGCTTTTCTTAGCCTGGGACAAAAGATCACCGCCCTTGGATTTCCGAGTCATTCACTATTTACTAATCTTCGATTGCTACGATCAGAAAAAAGTTAAGCTGGTGTTTCAAATCGATCATCTCTTAGTCATTAGTTTTCGCTTAGTCTGACACAAGGCCATCAGGGGCTTAAAGTGTCTGATGATTTATAAACTTTAGAAAACTTTATTATTAAATATAGGAATGTGAAGGCAAATATGATCTTCAATTTGAGAAATGAATTCAAATGATCAATATATTTGACCCAGAGAAGAATTGTCATTTTATGTCGCCTCGTACGCAATACCATCATAAACGCTTTCATTCCGCGTATTTTTCAAAATTAAAAGCAAATTATATTCATAGTTTTCCATGATTTTGATAATGGCCAAATGTGTGACTGAAAGCGCTCCAACACAAATATTTGGCCAATACTTACATTCATTGAATCTAGACATGCCTTCTCTTGTACATATACAAGAAATGTTAATGCAGACTCTAGAAAAAAATTCCTTGTCTACATTATCTTAACAAGCTTATAGTCGCGTGCACGTACACATACTAATAAATATATTTTTCTTATTTACATTTTGTCAATGTGGAGAAAGAGAAGAATAGCGTGAGGAGAGATATGTATGTATCCACACACACACACACACACACACACACACACACACACACATATATATATATATATATATATATATATATATATATATATATATTACATGAATCATTCATACAAAAAGCAGATAGTGAAGTTAATGATATAAATGGCAAGAATCACTCTCGCAAACAATTTTTAATAAAATACATTAACCTCGAACCCGTTGATGAATGTTATGATCCCTGTTTATAAATTCCAGTTGTCTTTTTTTCTATAAGCTTTCGATTGTTCATACAATCATCCTCAGGTATGGAAATAGATATGTCTTTTTTACATCCAGGTAATAACAGGACAACGAAAGTTAAGATGTACTCCGAAATAGGTTTGTTTGGAAATGTGTTATTGTTAACTGTGAAAAAATTTTTGGAGCGTGCGGTCGCAACGCTGAGGTTGAATTTTAAAAAGAAATTTGAATTGTGCGTTTTTGTACGAATATAGTAATATGAGAATTCTTTTGTAGAGGTAGGGTTTTTTTCAGTCAATATGGCATGAACTAAATTGTTCAATAAATAGAGGAATGTCACCGTTATTATAAGAAATTTGCACATCGGATCAGTTATTTTAATATCAAGTATGTGGTGCAGTTCAATTTACATTATATGAATCATTCATACAAAAAGCAGATAGTGAAGTTAATGATATAAATTATATCATTTATATCATTAACTTCACTATCTGCTTTTTGTATGAATGATTCACGTAATGTAAATTGAACTGCACCACATACTTGATATATATATATATATATATATATATATATATATATATATATATATATATATTTATATATCATCACCTCATTATATAAAAAAAACACTAGCAAAAACTCGTGTCAACTAAACTTTAAAAGCGAATGCCCACTTAGGAACAAAATAGCAGTAATAAAAAAACATCCTAAAAAGAGCACACGAGAATTCATTCTCTCGACTACTCTTCCTCAAAGAACTTAATAATGTAAAACAAATACTAATCTACAACGGCTTTCCTAACCACCTTATAGACCACCAAATTAGACTATTTCTCCCCAAAGTAAGTAATAAGGATAGTGAACACACAGTCAAAAATTACATACACATTTATTGCAAAAACGAAATGCACATAAACTACAAACAAGACGAATCTTCACTAAGACATATTATAAAGAAATACAAGGCCACAATGTGCTAACCGTATTCGGAAATTAAAAACAACCCTACTACACACTAAGACATACACATAATGCACACACTCAGTTAAGCTGAAAAATCGAATCATCCTTGATAATGGCTACAGGTATAGCCGAAAGCGCTCGGGACTATAAAACATTTGGACAGTTTTTACAGACTCTTTGTCCAGAAAAGAAAGCTCTTGTTCGAACACAAGAAAAATTAAATAAAAAGCTTAACCGTAGTACCTTGTCTGTCGTTTTTAATGAAACATGCATATATATATATATATATATATATATATATATATATATATATATACTTAGATAGATATATAGATAGACATGCGTGAATAAGGATTTTCATTGACATCCGCACGGACAGGTGTGATCATTTGACGTCTGTTTTTTCACTGTGTCTCTGTGTCTGGAAGGCGAACACCTGCCTATCACAGGGACAATACTCCGGTTATGACAATACTGAAAGACAGATGAGCCGTCATCGACAATCATGTCAACGCCTGTACACTCCATTCGCTACAAGAAGTCATTCATAACGAACCATTTACAACCAGAGAAATGACGCAACGACAACAGACATCATATCCGGAAAGGGATAGGTGTCGTGAATCGTATCTTAAAGATATTTCTATTATATTTTCTCATCTGGTGTAAGCATATATCTTTTTCCCTGATTCTTTTAAAAACGGGAATCCAAACTGGAAACGCGCTTCGTGTTAACTTAATCTCGTCGTTGAAAAATTAAAAATATAGTCAGTTATATAAGGTCTACTCGGAAAGGATTCGGCTAGTTCAGTCAGTCAGTGCCATGCGTGATACACGCTTAGGCGATCATGTATCGAAAGATACATGACTGACGAGGCAGATTTTTCCCAGCAGTAGGTTGACATTTATTTCTGTGGTAAATCAGTTGTCATCTGTCCTGCTATTTACCCATAGCTGGAGGGAGAATAAGAGCATTCATACCTTTCCCAAGGGTATTATCACGTAAGTGAATGTAATGGATTCGACTGGAATTCGAACTCGGCTCTCCGATTCCTCAATCCGAGCCGTTATCAATTACTCCACCGTGCTTCCTAATTACTCAGATAGTTACTGTTTGCAAATACACTGTTTTACGGCGTTCTTAATATTGTCCACGATCTGAAATCTCAGTTTTAATGGCCATTTTAAATTTGAGAAATGTCAAAGGTTTCAGGAAACTAAATCTAAACTACAGAGGTCTGCAAGAATCTGGAGGATACGATATTTTAACAACAAAAAAAAACAATGCATTGTCATAAAATATAGAATCTCATTCAATAATAGTGTCACACTATCAATTGAGTATGCCAAGGGAGAGTCACAGTTAACGCAAAAAAGGGTTAAAAGTTAAACGAAGACCGCGTGGCGAGTTCGCGTGATGGCAGGATACGTTCTGTAAAATTTAAGGTAGGTTGGGAAGAGAAGTCGTGAAATGGCGAAGGATTGAAGATTCAGTAATTTTATGTTTCTTTTATTCTCTACCTTTGATACTTCACAGGAAAAAGAACAGATATTACACTTAATATTTACTCGTCTCCCACGGAGGCGGGATAGGGTACAAAGCCGGTTTAAAGTGGGTAGCCCATGGGCAAAGACCAAAAATTGCCCAGTCCCAATGTTGCGCTGGCGTCAATATTCCACTGACCTTATTCGGGGCAATGAGGGAGGTGCTGACGCAAGGTTGGAATCCTCGGGACCAAGCATCTCTCATTAGAAGTAAATACTACTTTACTCACCCGAAGGCAGATAAAAGTGATGGATTTTTATTTATTAATCTGACAGATTTTATTACTTAAACATTATTTTTAGTGGATACTCATATTTGAGTAGACGTTCTACGGCAGGATTGTTTAAAGGCACTATTCAAATTTACTTGCTCATAAATAAACGGAGCGACTACCCAATATATATATATATATATATATATATATATATATATATATATATATATATATATATATATATATATATATATATATATATATATTCGATAAATCGAATCGAGGTCTCTCAGACGCTGTGTGTTTATCTAAAAATAAATACGCTTAAATTCACCTTCATTCCTGCCGTGCGCCAACAGCTTAGTGGTAGAATTCCCGATTGACGCCAATTCAGTCCTGTTTCGAGGGTGCTTTCCCGACCACTAAAATTTCAAACTTTTCAAGTCTGGCTTTAACTGATATCTTTCACACATACCCTCATAAACTGTGTTCCTAAATCTTACCGCTCACACAAAAACTACCGTAACTTCAGTAACCTTCTGTCTTTGGTGGCCCTTGGACTTTGTGTAGGATGAACATTAATATACATATATTCTGTGAGTTGTTATATATACATAGTCATCCACAGACAGACTGTTTCGCGGCTCTTCAGTGTGGCTAGACGCCCGGTTGCCTCTAGCTAGGATCGAAACCCGACTGAATTAGCGTTAGTCGGAAATTCTACCTCTAATCCGTCGGTGCACGGCAGGGATGAAGGTGAATTTTAGCGTATTTATTTTTAGATAAACACACTGACCGACAGGACTCAATTCGCTTTTACTGTTACTTCATATATATATATATATATATATATATATATATATATATATATATATATATATATAGCAAAATGAGAAGCCACGTATACTTTCTTAAAATGTATATATAGAAAAAAAACAACTGAAAAGTTGCAAATTAAAAAAAATTGAATACTTTTTTTGTGAAAGTATTTATTTATATTTATATATATATATATATATTTGATATTTTAGATCGACCTCGATCTTTCATCAGAAATAACTGTTTTCAGAAGTTTGTTTACAAGTAGCATCCGTCGCGAGACGCCGGCGTCACGTGATATGGAATGCAACTGTGTTCGAATATTTCTAACGTAAATCTAACTGTAATAATATTTTAGATGTTGTTTAAAAAAATTTGTAACTATATCTAAAAAAAATTTTTTTTATAACTATTGAAATATTTATAAAGATTCAAAATACCCAAGTCTTTATTTAATCCTAGTTTATATGTATTTAATTTTAAAATCCAGTATTTTTTTTTCTGCTTGTGTATGTGGAACTGAAATCAGAATCTATCAATACACATTTACAGTTGTCTAATGAGTGTCCTGGTTGATTAAAATGTTCAGCTATGGGGGAATAAGGATTGTTTTGACGTATGGTTAGTTTATGGTTGTTGAAGCTAAATCTAAAATTATTTCCAGATTCACCAATACATCCACTATTGGGACATATTGTTGCAAATTTAAAAAAATTTAATTTTTTTAAATTTGCAACTTTTCAGTTGTTATATATATATATATATATATATATATATATGAAGTGACAGTAAAAATCCATTGATGGTTTATGTCAACACTGTTTATACCTATAAACGCATCATCTGCAATATTGAGCATTATATATATTACAATTATTTTAAAAAAAAAATAGGATTCCTTCGCTACATAATAAATTAAAAATATGATTTCTTCGCTACATAATAAATTAAAAATAGGATTCCTTCGCTACATAAATTAAAAATAGGATTCCTTCGCTACATAATAAATTAAAAATAGGATTCCTTCGCTACATAATAAATTAAAAATAGGATTCCTTCGCTACATAATAATTTAGGATCAACTTTTGCATTGAGCACTGTTTTTTAAAAATAAACTAAAGAACTTCGAATTATTTACCTAACCTCTTCTTTCCTTTTTTTCTATATATTTGCACACACACACATACATATATATATATATATATATATATATATATATATATATATATATATATATATATATATATATATATATATATATGTATATATATATATAAGGATATATATATATATATATATATATATATATATATATATATATCAGGATATATATATAAGGATATATATATAAGGATATATATATATGTATGTATGTATGTATGACAAAGTGATGTTTACTTTGATGCGACTCCATCTGCACTCGAAGGCGAGGGCCGCTGAGAATTTTCAATTTAATTTTTTTTTTAAATATATGTTTTGTTTATATGGTTTATGAAATTCGTTGCGTCCCCATTTCATTTGTGCGCATTTCATAAACCATATAAAATCTTTCTTGAGATTTCTTTCAGGCTCAATGAATTACTTAATTATATATATATATATATATATATATATATATATATATATACATATATATAGTACATTGATAAGTCGGTAACCTGATGATGAAAATCATTTAATTTATACATCCAATATTTTCCAACATAATCTTCATGTTCTAAAAGTAGAAGGTCCCCATTATGAAATATGTCTAACGCTGCCTGAAGAACGGATCAGTCGAAACGTTCAAAATTTCCTTTTTTTTTTCTCTCTCTCTCTCTCTTTGACTCTTTCTCTTTCCTCCTTTGTTTGTTTGTTTTTTCTTTCTTTCTTTTAACTCTTTCATTTTCCTCCTGCATTCACATTCACGCTCACATGAATGCGCGTGCGCACACGCACACACATACAAATAGCTATGTTTGTATATATAGGAATTTATGTGCTATTTGCTTTTCCGTGCCCTTTGGCTTCGACGTGCACGGCTAATAAGTACATCTTGATAAGATTCTAATTGGGAAATAGGGTTAATTTTTTTAATGTTTGCGATGGAGATAGGGTGTGTGGTTCTCGTTGGAGCCCGAAAGTTTTGTTTTCGCAACATTGCTTGTCATGTAGAGACATGGTTCTCCACAATAAATTATGTAAAAGATTCGCCTGAAGATCTTCATCTGGGTTATTTGTTGGAAGAAGTTAGACTCGCAAAGTTCAAATACATAGACACGAGTCAGCAAATTCTACAGGGACACTTTACATTGTACGGTGGACGAAAAAAATAGTATTTATTTGTTCGTTTTGTGTTGTTTAATAGTTGTTTTTCGATCCGAGAGACATCACAAGTATATCTTTTTAAAGGAATTGTGTCATTTTATTTACCTAAAGAGCTATAAAGTACATACCTCTGTAGAAGGCGAGGAATTTGGTTCCGGGTGGTCCATCGACATAGAAAACGGAATCATTGGAGCCGTTCAAATTACGACTTTTTTTTAATTATGTTTTTTAACACTATTATTCCCTCATTACAAGACACAAGAGCCAGCCAAGGTAGAGGATTACTAAATGAGATTGTTTTATAGACATAAGAGGAGGAGGTAAGTAGTGTAAGTTATGTGTATAGATAAAAACTGACCCGAGATTTGAAGAGGTTAAAATTGTAGTGATCAGAGAAGCATCATCTCAGGAGTATTTTTCACAAAACATTGACTTTTGGAAATAAGTTGTCCGAATAGAATTTCCATATTAAAAATGGAATACTAAGGGAATGAGGAGGATTCGACCGTGTTCAAGTTTATTTAGTAATAAAACCATTTGGAAAGGTATGAACTAATAACCTGATGATCAAAAGGTTTTCTATGATCTTACACCATCTTTCAGCTAAATTTTGTATTTCATCAGAAAACAAGAATTTCTTCTTGGGTTCGATAAATTCATGGACGAAGTCTTCTATATCTCCAAGTTGTTTAATGCTGCTAACATGACAAGCTGTGTGTCATGGAGTATTTCGAGCGATAATCGGAATAGGGCAGATCTGGAAAATACACTTGAAGAATTTCCTACCCTAGTTTAAAGCGTCATATTTATCGCATGAAAATGTTACTTGTGCTGCTATAACGAGGATGAATCACAAAATCCTTAACCCTAGAACACTAACCATGGGTATATAGTACCCAGCGCAAATTTTCCTATTTTTAATTACAATTTTCAGTACCTGATTTTCTTACCTAAATAATGTTTTTCAGTTCCTATTAATGTTAACCCAAAGTACAAAGTTTGAAGTGCCTGCATGTAAAATATTTCAAATAAAGATTTATATTTAATTTTTTTTTTTATATTTTCAAAATCGATTATGATATACCCAGGGTTAGTAGTGGTGTAACTTTAATTGATGGTTAGTGTTCTAGGGTTAAGGTGACATATTACTAACCAAATGTTGAGCTGAAACATCCATTACATAATGTTGGACCTACATCATTAGCTGAAAAATGTTGCTTTAATAGAAATAGCGATTGAATAGGCATTTTTCATCATCAGTTATAATATATTTAAGGAAACGTTTGATAGGATGATACATTCCTTAATTAATTATCACCTAATTTAATAGGTCGCATTTGCAGACAGCTTCATCTTCCAATAGTGGCCATCTATGAAGTCGTTTACCGAAAAAACAGCACGACGTAAAAAGGTAAATTTTTAAATATCTTAAAGTTTTATTTGAAACGCAGAGTATATATATATATATATATATATATATATATATATATATATATATATATATATATATATATATATATATATCAGAGATAGAGCGTGTGTAAATATAAAAGTGAACAATGAAGTCAACACTTACAGGCGACAGTCTGTTTCATGCAAGACACAATAGTCGTGGCCTGACGATTGCGTCTAGCATGAAACAGACTGTCGCCTCTAAGTGTTGACTTCAATGTTCACTTATATATATATATATATATATATATATATATATATATATATATATATATATATGCGACCTGACAATTGCGTCCAGCATGAAACACTCTGTTGCCTCTGAGTGTTGACTTCAATGTTCACTTATATATATATATATATATATATATATATATATATATATATTGACAGCATATTTTTTAAATGTGTCTGATTAAACAATTTAGCATGTTGTGTTTACTTATTTTCAATAAAATCCTTTCGTAATCACGTATAAGCTTTCCTGTTTTATGATTAAAGAGCAAGAAAGGTACTGTGGTTATATTTATTCGTTTTTATTTTTCCAGAGAACTTTCGATATTTTCCAGTATTATCATCAAAACCCTGATGATGATATAGCAGATACGGAATCGAAACTACAAGAACTCATTGTGAATGTACGGATGGAAAGTAAGAAGAAAGGACTAAACATCAATTTTTTTTTCATTATAAAATGAAAAAATGAAAAATAACTCCACATTGTTTACCTTTCAAATTTGTGATGAAGCTAATTAAATAGTGAAACATTAAATTCATTAAGATATTTTAACGCCCCGTTATTTCATCATTCTTTATTAAATCCATATTTTCAACTCGTATACAGACACACACACACACACACACATATATATATATATATATATATATATATATATATATATATATATATATATGTATGTGTGTGTGTGTGTGAGTTTCTATAGATAAAGTTGCTAAAATTCTAACAGAAATGTATATGATTTTATGATGTAAATAAATTTACAATAGAACTGCATTGACGAGCAGGAGGGGATTGTCAGTAGCCAGAAATAAACCTTTGTTGGCAGAACGCGACACGCCCATACTATAGAAATATAGTATGGGCGTGTGTCTTTTGTCTAATTTGTTAAATTTTATTATCTATCGACAGTGGCAATTTTGCTTTGACTTAGTTTTTGGCAGTGATAAACAAAACGTTGGCATTACCTCGACCAACGATTGCCTGTTTTTTAGTCTTAGATTATTGAAGATAAAAGCCGTTTTAGCTAAAAAGAGAATATGTTTGAAAACATTTTCAACCTCTTCGCTTCCCTCTCTCCAGGGCAATTTTGTCAAGTTCGGATAAGCCTGTCGTGGGAAACTAGGTGTCTGGATCATGCTTTCTTCCTTACTGGGTCTGAGTAAAATTTTCAAGCGCCTCACATTTTGAAAACTTAAGACGAAATACACAGTAGAAAATCTTTTTGTTCTTTTTATAAAAACGCTGGTAACTTTTGCACACACCATGTATAATACTTCTCTCTATGTATGTATGTATCTTTCTTTCTTTCTTTCTTTCTGTCTTTCTTTCTTTCTTTCTTTCTTTCTGTCTGTCTGTCTGTATCTCTATACATTTATACATAGTAATTCACGTAAGGAACATGTAACCATCCACTACCGCCCAACAAAACACAGAACAACATTAGCGGTTGCCTTCTTTATAAGATGCTTTTAAAACATATATTACTTCATCTCTCTGTACCGCTTTTCTTCTTAGTGTAATGAGGAGGTACTGTGTGAAAATCAATCTCCAGTCACCAGATTACACGCATTTTGTTTTGTCCAAAAATATGGGTAAACAAGCTGTTGGTTGGGAAAAATCCGGCTACAAGTATAGAATAAAACAGTTCTAAAAAATAGTGTTTTTTCGAAAAAAGAAATATAATCTGGTTTAACATACCATATAACTAAAACGTAAAAAAAAATGTAGGAAAAATATTTCTTAAACTCATTCACAAACTCTTGCCCCTATCAATTACGCTTCGCAAGATATTCAATTAAAAAAAGCTACAGGAAGAATCAGCTACAGTTGCAAGGCGAACGTGAAACAAATAAAAAAAGCACAACATAACTATATATATAACAATATAACAATATAACTAACAAATCACCCACATAAATCAAACTCACCTGTAACTACAGAAAAAAGAAATTTGCCCGCGAGTCAATATAATATAAAAGGCAACTGTAAAAACAATAGATAATCACAAATAAATATACATATGAGTAAGTGAAGGAGCATGAAAACAGGGAAACTACGTAATACAAACATTCTCATACGGGAGCAGCACAATGCTTTCGAGACATATATGGGAAATTAAAAACAAATATACACCAAACATATCATGTAAAATAAGGAAAACAGCACCAGCCTATAACAATAAATTCAAAAACTGTAAACTTTATCTGGAGGAGAAAATAGCTATGATCACCTTCCCAGACCAACACAAATTACTAAATAAACGATCATAACTTATCTCAAAACGCAGAAGCTAAAACAATTTGTACTATGTTACTTGAAAATCGAAAACTAAAAACGAATACTTTGTAAAATATCACCAAGAAAAATGCAAATATATGCACACAGTGTACAACGGAGATAATTTAATATACTTTAGACAAAGTTAATACTTTAAACAAAAAAAAAAGAAAAAATAAGATAACCGAAACTAAAAGAAAAAAATAAATGAATAGACAAATTTAATAAATAAGCAAATAAGGAAATTAACAAACAGTAGAAATACGCAAATAACCGCAGTTAAGTAAATTTAATATTAAAAATCATCAACAGCAAATAATTAATGCGTAAATACAAAATACATAAAGCAATCAATAATAAATAAGTTAACAACAACTCGATACAACAGTTAAAATTAACCGCATTCTGGCACATCCTTTTTCTACTCAATAGCCTTTCTAATAATTTAAAATATAACCGCTCCCACCTGTCAAATAGCCGTTAGGATAACACAATAAAGCGGAAATATCTAAACTTGGAACTCATCAGACCCCAATGAGAAGCATCAATAAGTAGTGAAGCAACGATGCAACACACATGACCTGAATAATTTATTCAAACATGAAACAGAATGTCAGCAAACGGTGTTGATTCCGTGTCCGCACACACACACACACACACACACACACACACACACACACACACACACACACACACACACATATATATATATATATATATATATATAGAGAGAGAGAGAGAGAGAGAGAGAGAGAGAGAGAGAGGGAGGGAGGGAGAGAGAGAAACACTAATAATATTTATACTTTTTTCTTTCCGTTTGTGCATCTCTGAATTTTATGCCCGATGCAATCGTCAGGTACATATTGAAAACTGATTCTTGTAAAATTTAAATATAAATATCTATAACCTACTGGAACAGTCCATTTATTTATGGGCTATAAGTAAATAAATAAAAATGTGTATATTCTAAAAATTGAGTATATATATATATATATATATATATATATATATATATATATATATATATATATATATATATATATATATATATCAATTATGTGGTGCAGGTTCAATTTATATTACGCGAATCATTCATACGAAAAGCAGATAATGAAGTTAATTAACTTCATTATCTGCTTTTCGTATGAATGATATATATATATATATAATACATCTACATACATCGTAATATAAATATATAGCCATGCAACAAATAAAAGAAAATACACAAATAAATAGATATCCAAGTTCAAAGCATTTTTTTAAAAAAATGTGAACATATATATACATATCTACACATATATATTTCCAATATATTCCATAAATATAACTTAAATACAAATATTTATACATTATAGATATTTTCAGACATAATGATCATGTATACACAAATATCATTAACACATCCACATATATAAATATATAAATATATACAGCAACACTTACATGGATATACATAGGTACATAGAAATATGTCATTTCAATTTATATCTACATATTCACATGTATACAACTACAAGCATATACAATCACACAAATATATAAAGATGCATCCCTACTTTTAAATAATAAGTATGAATATAGATTTTACAAATGTCATAATTCATCGAGTACACAAACACACGCATATATATATATATATATATATATATATATATATATATATATATATATATATATATATATATATATATATATATATATATATTTATATATATATATATATATATATATATATATATATATATATATATATATATATATATATAGTTTACGAAAAACTAGGTAATCCGTATGGGAAGACCCAATGAGGATAGAATCCAGAGAGCTCAATGTAAATCAGAGCTAATAATTTAAATAAAAACAGATTGTTTTAAGGTTCCATATAATAAATTAATTCACCACAGCCCTTTTAATCAAAATATAACTTCCGTTAACAGATTTAAAGTGTCAATGTCTAGATTTCAGCGAAAATTAAATTTGAAACAATAGAAATGTTACATCTAACTCAATGCTGTCTCTCGACCCCCCTACACTGCCCCCACTTCGTGAGTTTCCTTATTATTGCCCGTCATAAATGTGTAAATTTATTTTCATTTTTTCATTTCAACATTTGGAAATAAATCTAATGATCCACTGTCCTTTAAAAGGGCTGTGGTGAAATAATTTATTATATGGAACCTTAAAGCAATCTGTTTTTATTTAATATATATATATATATATATATATATATATATATATATATATATTGTGTGTATTTAGGCAGCATTTTTTCATTAATACATGTCTCATTAAATAATATAGATAAGCGTTGTCTATATATTTTATGCAAGTTTTTTTCATATAGTCTGATAATCTTAATAACATTATCATTAAATAATGAAAGAAAATCACAATATTGATACATACTTTTTTTTATTTAATCCGATCTGAGCTTTCGGCTTACATAAGCCATTATCAAAGATGACAATTACACAATATATTTATGCAATACACGAACAAGAAATTGATGATAGTATTATTTGTTTACATGGATGATTTCCAAGCAACGATAAACACGTGCATATAAAACGCTGAAAGCGAAAATCGCACGACAGCTCATGACGTCACACATGACCACGCGAGAGTGAATCCGATGAGTATTGAGTATGGAAAGCCGTTGGTATGAACCAATGACTTCTGTTACTAATTATAGGCATTTAAGGATATTTTTGGAGATTTCATAGTTTATTTTGTTCAGGTTAGGTTTCAACTGTTTTATGTATATAGCTTCAAGAATTTTTAGTTTTTGTTTATTGTTTTCATGTTTAAGTATAATTGTGTTTTCGACGAGGATTTTCCGGAATTGTGTATGCGGCCCGGCATGTTGTTTTAAATGTCTAAAAATGTTAGAGTTATCATTCAAATGTAGTGTCAAGCGTCGTGAAAGCGAGTTTGTGGTGTGACCAACATAGATATTATTTAGTTCGTTGGAGATACAATCTCCCAAAGGGCACCTGAATTTGTAAACTATGTTGGTTTTTTTCAAATCGCTAACCGGGGGAGAAGAATCATTTCGAATAATTGAGTTGGATATTTTAGATTTAGTGTAGTATATAATTAACTTAATTCTTTTGCTAGGATCTGTTGTGGATATGTTAGTATTTACTAATTTTTTTAGTATATTTTCATCTTGTTTATAATTAGTATGCATTTGATTACGATATAGGAGATTAATATGTTTGAGATTAGTAGAAGCAGTATTATGTACTATTTGCTTAGTATTGAGATTTCTAAGAAAGCATCTTATTTGTTCATCAATTATATAGTTTGGAAAACTATTATTAACAAGTGTTTGTTTTATATTCTTTAGTTCACTGTAAAAAATCTGTTTTGTGGATGAATTAGTTTCTGCACGGTGTATTAGATTTTTTATAATTGCTATTTTGTAGTAATATGGGCATTCGCTCTTGTAGTTAAGTGTACATGAATTTATGCTAGTAGGTTTTTTATATGGCGAAATAGTAAATTTGTTATTATTTGTGTTTATCAATATGTCAAGGAAAGGAATTTTATTATTAGTATTGAGTTCATACGTGAATTTGAGGACAGAATTATTTTGGAAACATTTTTGTAGTTGAAGTATTTCATCTGTATTTTCAACTAACATAAGAATATCATCAACGTATCTTACATAGATGGATGGTTTTTTAAAGTCTGTAAATATCTTATTTTCCAGGTTCGACATATAGAAATTGCTAAATGTCGGACCCAGTACTGAACCCATAGAGACACCATCACATTGTATATATATATTATTATTATGATCTAAGAAAGGGACTTCAGTAGTACAAGCTAATAGTAGTTTCCGTAATATATTAGGATTAATTTTAAGTGGGGGTAAAGATGAGTTACTGTATATATTTCTTATAATTATGTCAATAGTTTCACTAACAGGGACATTGGTAAATAAGTTTTCAACATCAAGTGAAGCTATGATTTCATTGTCGGGTTTTTCGCTTTTTAGGATTTGGATTACTTCTAATGTTGACTTAACACTATATTTACTAGAAAGATAAGGAGTAATGAGTTGGTTGATGTATTTTGTTAGTTGATATACAGGAGTTGGAATTTGTGATATGATAGGACGGAGAGGATAGTTAGGTTTATGTGTTTTTATAAACAACATTTAAAACAACATGCCGGGCCGCATACACAATTCCGGAAAATCCTCGTCGAAAACACAATTATACTTAAACATGAAAACAATAAACAAAAACTAAAAATTCTTGAAGCTATATACATAAAACAGTTGAAACCTAACCTGAACAAAATAAACTATGAAATCTCCAAAAATATCCTTAAATGCCTATAATTAGTAACAGAAGTCATTGGTTCATACCAACGGCTTTCCATACTCAATACTCATCGGATTCACTCTCGCGTGGTCATGTGTGACGTCATGAGCTGTCGTGCGATTTTCGCTTTCAGCGTTTTATATGCACGTGTTTATCGTTGCTTGGAAATCATCCATGTAAACAAATAATACTATCATCAATTTCTTGTTCGTGTATTGCATAAATATATTGTGTAATTGTCATCTTTGATAATGGCTTATGTAAGCCGAAAGCTCAGATCGGATTAAATAAAAAAAAGTATGTATCAATATTGTGATTTTCTTTCATTATTTAATGATAATGTTATTAAGATTATCAGACTATATGAAAAAAACTTGCATAAAATATATAGACAACGCTTATCTATATTATTTAATGAGACATGTATTAATATATATATATATATATATATATATATATATATATATATATGTATTCACACATGTTTCATTAAATAATATAGATAAGTGTTGTCTATATATTTTATGTAAGTTCTTTTCATATTGTCTGATAAGCTTAATAACATTATCATTAAACAATGAAAGAAAATCACAATATTGATACATATTTTTAATCCAATCTAAGCTTTCGGCTTACATAAGCCATTATCAAAGATGACAATATATATATATAAATATAGTCTTAATGTGTGCTATATTTATGGGATAAAGTGCTCAATATCAGAGATAGACCGTGTGGCCTGACGATTGCATCTAGCATGAAACAGACTGTCGTCTCTAAGTGTTGACTTTTATATATATATATATATATATATATATATATATGGTGGTACTCGCTTGGAAAACCTCGGATAGCTCATCTTGCAGTAGAACCAAGTGGCATCCAAGGAAAAAGGAGGAATAAAAAAAGAAAGAACCAAGAACATTAAAACAAGGCGAAAACAATCGTCCAGTGTTTAAGCTCCAAGTTCAAAGAAAAAAAACCCAAAACGAGTAAAATGACAACTAAAGTGCTCAATAGACAAGTAGAGCAAAACCTAAGATAATCCTAAGGAGCCAGGCAAACCTACCTATGTTTCACCTAAACGGATCTTCCGGGTAATCCTGGCTGAAAAGGAAAATTATATATATATATATATATATATATATATATATATATATATATATATATATATATATATATATATATATATATATATATATTATAAGAATTAAATCTGATTATAGATTATTCAAATAAGAATATCATCCAAAACGCTTTTTCATTGTCCAAAAATTGAGAAATCTGTAAGAAATTGGAAGAAAGTGATAATTTATAAGAAAGAAATCTATGACTGCAATACACTAAGTTATCTGACTACATAAAAAGAGCAAGCTAATACTTCGCTAACCAGAAGATAATTAAACTAATTATGTATTTAATGTGCCGGCGTTTCGCTTCTGATTATGGAAGGTGGTATAATTAATTTTTAAATAGCAAGTTAGATAGAGTGTACAGATTCTACACTTATCCGCGACAGGGAAAATTTAAAAGCAGAGCCTACAAATTCTGTACTTATCCGCGGCAAAGGCACTTTGATTATTAGCAAAGCGTACAGATTCTGCAATTATCCACAGTAAAGACAATTTGATTATAGACAAAGACCACAGACTCTACCCTGATTCTTAAGAAAACTTTAGACCAACGCAAATAGTTCCGTCTTTATGGGCATCATGCCTATTTATTTATTTCTTTCTAAGCATAGAGATAAATATTAAAAAAAAATACCATGTCCATTCAAGACGTAAGCTTAAACGGCTAACCAAATAAATATTTTATTATTATTCTCAAACTGCCATGTCTGTCTGGGAAAGATAGTGGAGTGGTTTCCTGTTGCTTTTTTCAAGGATAGGGATTCAGATTTTCCTTTTCTTAGACTGGTTGCTACTCAAGGCTATCGCGCAATGTCTACTCTGATACTTAATACATCACCGACATTATGTGTGCGCGGGGGGTGGAGAGAAAAGGGAGAACGAATCATGTCTTTCCGAATTTATGAGAAAGTTAATGACGCGTTATTTTGTGCCGGGCATAAAAACTTATATATTAAGAAACTGGAATAGGTGTATATATCGATCGATTTATAGATAGATATGAAGAAACTGAGATATATAGAGAGATAGATATGAAGAAGCTAAAGTCGATCGGTCAGTTTCTAGATACGAAGAAACTGAAATAGATAGATATGAACAGATGAGATAGATAGATAGATAAATATGAACGGATGAGATAGATATGAACCGATAAGATAGATATGAACAGATGACATATATATATATATATATATATATATATATATATATATATATATATAGAGAGAGAGAGAGAGAGAGAGATAGATAGATAGATAGATAGATAGATAGATAGATATGAACAGATGAGATAGATAGGTATGAACAGATGAAATAGATATGATTAAATGAGATAGATAGATAGATAGATATGAACAGATGATATATATATATATATATATATATATATATATATATATATATATGAACAGATGAGATAGATAGATAGATAGATAGATAGATATGAAGAGGGCGTGATAGGTGTTAGGAAAGAAAGAAAAAAGTGATAGGTTGATAGATTGAAAAAACTGTGTTAGTTTTTTGGATAATTGAAAACTGAATACAAATGCGATATTGAATGAAAGAGTGCGCTCTCTAATAAATATAGAGAGTGAAAATAGAGAGAGTGAAAATAGAGAGAGAGAGTGAAAATAGAGAGAGAGTGAAAATATGCTCATTTCTTTATTTACTCAATGATTTATTCCATACAATCCTGGACAAGGAATTCACGAGATGATTGAGGGCTGGGGTCACAGGGTCCGTTGTTGAAAGTTCAAGAAGGAACATCTTTAGCGGATTTTTTACATCTCTTTCTCGTTTCTTATCACGTCAAATGGTTTCACACATTCATCCGGCAAGACCTCCGCTGATTTTTATCTCTCAATGGAATGTTGTTAGTGGCTTTTGCTTTTACGACTCTTGCTGGGGTTGGTAATAACCAGTTCTATTACATATATATGTTACAACATTTTCCCATTAAACACACACACACATATATATATATTTGTGTGTGTGTGTGTGTGTGTGTGTGTGTGTGTGTGTGTGTGTGTATTAACTGTAAACCCGCCAATGTTCGGAGATTGAATGAAACATTGCCAGAGAAAGGGAGAAGTTAAGCAGATTTTAAAGCCAGAATTACTAAAAAGAAACGTAAGAAAAGTCGTTGTAAATTAACGAAAAACTGTACATGTAAAAAGCATCGAACATATGTCAAGTCTGTGCATCATAATTTTCAAGCAGATTTATTTGAGTTTTAAAGAAAAATAAATATGAAGAGAACGAGAAATTAATATTGAATACAAACATAATTTTATGAAACTACGTTTGAAAATTTTATTAATTTTGCTTTAAAATTAATTTCCGGTTGAAGAATTACATCTGTACACCAGTTTTCTAGAATTAACTTAATTCCAAATTGCGATGAGTTTATAACGTTACATAACTTTATTATCTACTGTTGATCAGCTATAATGTATTTAAATACCAAAATTTAAGAAATGCATCGCAAATTGGACCCCATTTTTTCAAATGCCTAATTCAAACCTTCACTTTCTCTTACCTATTCATGGCTTAGCCGCACCAGTGACGTAATGCACAATCAAGTCAGAATTCACAAATATTTTTTCCGATTTTAATTTCTGTAAATATAGAGCGAAAATATTTTCTCTTCAATGTTATACACCTTTCTCTGTACATTCATCCATCTACATAAGTGAACAAGCAGAGCGAGTAGACTCTCTCAGCGAAACGCGTCGTTTATTGCTTTCCCCCTTTGTCTCATATTCATTACTTTTATTTCAGATACTATTATAAATCCTACAAACACACATAAGTGCTACAATAACGCTGGTATACTAATACAGTATTTTGTACAGATGGTACGATATAACCATCTCCACAAACGATTCCAATAAAAAAAATTCCAGACGTGCTAAGCATTTTATCTAACTACAAGTTTATCTAATATTGGTTGACTTCGATTACTTTTATGACATTTTGACATTATTTACATTATTCGGACTATTGTCCTCATCTTTGTCGCCATATTTATTACAACGTTTCGGCCGTTGTACGCTCCGGCCTTCTTCAGGTAGTTGGAATGTCGAACTGAACCCTTTATTTCGCTCACTGGTGTAGACTGTTCTAGTTCCACGTGCCATGTCTAATGGATGTCAGTTATCAGTTATCTCCTGCTTAATTTCCCTCTGAAAGTTCTCCACTGCCTTAACCGGGTATTGAACTCACACTCTTTGGGTCCTGTCACTGGATCTAACCAATGCCTTTATCCACTGTGCCATGTGTCCTTGAGGACATCTGTGTATGAATTTCTGGGTATTACAAACCTAATGTCATCAGCAACCATTTTTACCAGTGCTCATATTGCAATTGTTGCTGTTATTATCGCTTTTCTCTGGCACTCCTTATTACTGGTTCCCATATTGTATTAATTTCTATGCTTGGTCAGCTCAGGAGATTTTTGTGGCTTAGCATATGTGCTGATTCCTTAATTTTCCGAATTTTCCAATGGTGTTCCTTGTCTATGATCTCAACCTGATCCCACAGAGGGCGGTGACCTCATTTTTCTCTCCATATGTGGTCAACCACGCCCGATTTTTCCACTTTCTCTCGTGTTACAGCTTTCTGGTGTTCTTGAAGCCTTACATTAAGGGGTCGGCCTGTCTCCCCTTTATATTTCTTTCCGCAGCTGCACGGGATAGCGTACACACAGTCTTTAGTCATGTTCTCCTCTATGGGGGGTGGGTCTTACTCAGGAGAGATATCTGCAAAGTGTCGTCAAGCTTTTGAAGGTTGTCCTGATGTTATATGGACTACAGATCCTTTGTATTTTCTCTGATAACCCCTTCACATAAGGCAGGCAGACTGTTTTCTGAGTGTTGTTATTCCTCTTGTACCCGCCTATCCCAGTTTTTGGGGGCTGCTGCCATGTACCCAGGGTAGTTGTTACGTTGTAGGGTACTATTTATACTGACCAATTCTTCATCTAATGTCTCTGGGTCGCCACTTATGACTTTTGCTCGGTGTTGTAAGCAGCGGACGATCCATTTCTTTACTCTGTATAGATGGTGGGAGTTGAAATTGAGGTGAATGTCGGTTTACGGTATACGGATGTCTTGAACCCATGCTCTGTTCGAGATATTAGAACATCCAGGAATGGGAGTGTGTTAAATTTTTTTTATATGGATAGCATTTAGCCCTGTAAAAATTGTTTTACTATTTGATATGACCTTTGAAAGTAAGAAAATAATGTCTTTCACAGATAAATTCATCCTATCTCAAGAGAACGCATCTTCGTACGTCTCCTAAATCAAGACATAGTAAGACGTTGGAGACATTACTCCGCAGACTAATAAGTTTGCGTTAGCAGTATCTCTGATAACACACAAAAAAAAAAAAATAGCTAGCGAGATAAGGAATATTATTATCTATTCGCCAATAGACAATTCCTTCATTATTTTGGAGAAAGAAATGATTACCAGATCGTCTACCTCAAATTGTCGCAGCTGTTAATTGATGAGATCATGGCAGACAGTAACCTTCATTGTTCCTGTGTCGTTTGCAGCGGACCCCAATAGCCATGACCATTGTATGTTACATATTTTTCAAACTCCACCCGGCAGAATTCCACACAATTTTCGCCAGAGTTGGGGAGTAAACTTGGCGGAGATCGCGGATAACATTGCAGATTTAATGTCGACACAAACACGTTCCATATAAAGCGTAGGTAATTGTATGCTGGCTAAAATATTGTAAATGCAGGAAAGGTTGGAAAAAAACGAGTCGAAGAGTTGTCTAGTAGGCTGGAGAAACTTTCTTTCGTCCGCTTTTTTAGTAGGGATCATTCCTGCCGGAGTTTGATGGATCAAAAAATATGGTAACAAAGTCCGTTCATATAAACAGCTCTGTATTTTTGAATAGACACAGAAATCATAAACTGGCCACTGACAACGAGTCGGTGTGTCTGTCGGCTTTTATATATAAGTGACCACATTGTAGACAGTTTTTTTTTGTGTAGAAAGTAGTATAAAAATTCTAACTTCCTATCACTGAGGCAAAAATGGGTGAAAAGGCCTTGTAAGTGTACACTTCAGGTGATAAACAAATTTCTCATACAGACTAAATGGACAGAATTAATTGTCCATGGATTTAAGATTACGTCAATTACTTTGTAATTGCATATATGGATGCACCATGTCGGGTGATGATATTTTGCGCAAGTAATTGATCTACATATACGTTGCCAAGTGAACATTGAGATATCTTAAGTTACCGGGTCATATTTCTGATACCGTCCCATGAGGTCCTATTTCTCCGCAAGGAAACGCTGCCCTATAGCTTTACACAGCATATTACTAACAGTGCTTCCCCAATTCCCATCTCACATGGCGGCGAGATAAACTGCGAGTGGTTAAAGCTGAATTTAGCCGAATGATAGAGCTTAGCACTATACACCCTTTAGACAGCAACGGTGCTTGCCCGTTGAGTCTCCTCTTCAAAAGCAGTGACACCTAGCATGCTTGTGGCGATTCTCAGGCCCTCAACTCAGCTAAAACGTCGGATATATCCCCATTATATCATATCCACGACATCACAGCAATCGCCCTTTGTCCTCAAATTAGACCTCATTAGAACCTATCGTCAGCTTCAAGAGACATGACAGGGATATGACAATTCCATTTGGTTTCCTTGAATTTTTTTCATTTCGTCTATTGAATGCAGTCCACTGACCATGTGCTGTACGATTTACATTTTACTTCAGCTTATGTGGAAAATGTTCTTATAGTCATTTCTTCCATGGAAGAATACATCTAGAAAGTGTGGTTCGTTATTGAGCGTTTCCAAAAAATTTGTAATTATTCAGTCAGTTATGTACCACAAGTGATACACGCTTAGGCGATCATGTATCTTTCGATACATGATTGACGAGACAGATTTTCCCCGCAGTAGGTTGACATTTCTTTCTGCGGTAGACCACTTGCCATCTCAAGGCTAGAGAACCCTCTATTTACCCATGGTGGGGGGGGGGGGGGGAAGAAGAGGATTCATATCTTTCCCAAGGTGAAGTGAATGCAATAGATTTGACTGGGATTCGAACTCGGCTCTTCGATTCCGCAATGCGAGTCGCTATCCATTACCCCATCGTGCCTATCTATTAATCCACCGCGGAATTATTATGAACCTAATTTGGTAAATTCGACTACAATTTTGTATTACTTCAGCTGGTATTTCTCCTTTCTGCTTCGAAGCTTCTAGTTGCTATCTCTAAGTTCTTTTTATACCTAACACCATGAGAAAGTTATGCCAATTCTTCATGATTAATTTCTATCACAGATGTATCCCTGTGTTAGGGTTTTAAAAAACTTTGACAGACATTTTAACAAATGTAAAAATTACAACAAAGTTTGTTTGACCCTGCTCTAGCAGCTTCTCATAAAACTAAATATATTTTGTCACATATTAAGTTCGTAAAAGATTTGTTCATGGCGGGTGATGATTCTTCTGTCGTTTTTGTGTTTTCTGTTTTGCAACAAAAGATCGATTAAGTGAAAATTAATTTCTTTCTGTTCTAGGAATTTTTACGAATGAAGGCCAGACACAATACCTTTGGACGAGAACTCTTAACAGAAATACCTTTCGGTTGTATAATATTATTTATAAATTATTATAGACGCGCATATTCCCCATTAATGATCGATAGAAAACCAAGTCGGTGACCTGCTTGCTTTTCTGGGAAAGACAGATTACCAGTATTTCTTAAAGTCCTTCATCTAGGAGTAAGCGTTCTGTTGTAAAAGCAGTGATTTAGATTGTGTCCAATGACGTAGGCTTGTTTCGTATGGACCACAGTCCAAGCACGGTTGTCATCATGGTACTGCAAGAAAGTGTAATTCAATGAATATCATTTGTTGGAATGTCAGGGCTTTTATTAAATTCACAGTCAATACAAAATCGTCCAGACTGATTTCTGCTAATAACGGAAGAGATGCCTCTTTATACTATAGATATAGGCCTATCTGAAGCCAGAACACTAAATCATTATTATTATGCAAAGCAATCGAGTGACTGGAGTAGTAGGGACGATGTGTATAGAATAGAAGCAGGTGAAGACTTCGAGAGTATCCAATCTTAATGAGTTTCCTCGCCTGTGGTATGAATAATCGCCTATTTATTTATGATGCTACCATTGACAAATAATCGTTATGCAACTTTTGTAAGTGTATATGTTCCCGTTAAGCTTCTGAAGATGAAAAATTAGCTTTTGCTTTGTTATGAAATATCTTGTTTGAAATTAGCTTTGTGTAACTTTCCGGTTATGTGTACTGTCTTGTACGCGTAAAGGTTAATTTTGTTGAAAAGCTTTGAAAGCAATGGAATAATTCTGTAAGCGATGAATCTTCCTGTTGGAAATACGCATTGATTCAGGAAGGAATGGTGCATAAGATAGTGAGAATTTCGAGATTGACTGGATGGATTTTATTGAATCCGTCTATAATGATTATGTATATGTTCTAGGGTTTGTCGAAAAGAAATGTCGAGACTGGTTTGATGAAGACGAGAAGATTCAGGTTCTGCTGTGTGAAAAGAGTAAAACACTTACAATCCTGCTTAAAGGCGGATATCCCTCCGAGGAAGGTCCAAGATTCTCCGAAATGTTTAAGAAAGGGAAAGCTATTGTGCAGTGATAATCTCACTGTATCGAAAGTGGTTGACAAAGGCTAAAGAAATCCGATTTTCTTCTAACACTCCAAAGAAAAAGTGACAGTATAATATTTTGCATGAGGTTCATGGACAATCTTCATTTCCAGTGGAAACATCGCACACCGTATATGATAAAGTGCTGCTTTGCTAACCTAGGGAAATTCTGAAAGTGTGGAAGAAATATTTCGATGGCCACAACATGTCATCAAAATTAGATAATGAGTTCATTAGATCCCTGTCATATAGACCAAGGAAAATTATTCTGACAGAATCTCTTGATGAAGAAGGCGAACTAGCTTTTATTAAGCTGAACAAAGGAAAAAAACCTTGGTATAGAAAACTTGCACGCAGAGATATTGAAGTTGTGTGGTTATAACATAATGCAGCGTTTGACCGGTCGGTTGGAGATTTCGAATGAAGAATATTCCACAAAATTGGTAAAATGATTTAATGGCGGTGATACATGAGGGAAAGCGGGACAAAGATTATTGTGAAACTATTACAGAATCTCCCTACATTCGATCATTGAGAAGGTATTATGCAAAATCATGCTGATGAGGGTCTGTCAGAATTTTTGTCTGTTTTCAGAGATGGAAAAGGTCATTCAGATATCATCATTTTAGTTGGGCAATTTTAGGAAAAATGCATCGGGCAAACAAAGCAATTTCTAAAAATATAAAGCATTTTTATTTATTAATCCGGTATATTTTTATAACTTTGAATATTATATTTGCGTTTCGGATAAGAAATTGAGCCGTTATGAACTGTCGGGAATCTAAATAAGAAAAACGTGCTCAAATGGCCATGTAGAACCTTGCTTAATTACGGATCTCTTAATTAATTCTCCAAGTTGGTAAAAAGCACGTCGAATCTAAATGTGCCAAGAATGGACATAGCTCCAAATACTGCCCGAAGGCGCTTCTTTTTTTCTTTTTTTAAATAGGATTTCTTGAATATTCACGTCGGTAGATTTGAAGAATTTGAAAAATAATATCCCAAATTGTCATTCGAATTTAGCATTTCCTGTCGAAATATAACATATTTATATATAAACTATGTACACTATATATATATATATATATATATATATATATATATATATATATATATATATATATAACCAGGAGTTGTACATGGTGTTTGTAGACTTGGCGAAGGCCTTTGACACTGTGAATCGATAGGCTCTTTGGCAAGTCCTGAGGAAACTCGGCATCATAGAAAACATGCTAAAGGTGACCATCTCCTTTCATGAAGGAATGAAAGCTAATATCGGGTCTGATGGTATGATGTCGGAATCCTTTGATGTCATGAACGACACCAAGCAAGGGTGTGTCATGGTCCCTGTCCTTTTTGCCCTTTTCTTCTCGGTGATGTTGAAATATGCATTCGCAGACACAGAGAGCGGCGTCAAGTTTCAGTTTCGAACAACTGGTGGCCTCTTCAATCATCAGCGCTTCAAAGCCAAGACCCAACTTCATACACAAATTATCTGTGATTTGTTGTTTGCTGATGATGCGGCTCTTGTAGCGACATCCTTTCAGGAGGCCCAACATCTAATAAATCATTTCTCCGCTGCATGTAAAGGCTTTGGTCTTACACTTAGCATAAAGAAAACTGAAGCAGAGCACCAACCTTGTCCTACTCCGAAGCAATTCTGTAGTGAGAAACAAAAACCACCAGTCTACAAATTTCCAGAGAGTCCATTGAAAGTAGAAGACAAAGCCCTGAAATATGTAAAGTCATTCACTTATCTTGGTAGCAAAGTCAACTACAGTGGATCTTTAGCTGATGAGTGGGATGAGCGGGGTATCCAACTGGATACGAAAATTCGGGTTTACAGAGTTGATGTCCTTGCCATCCCTTTGTACGGCTCAGAGTCATGAATTCCATACAGGTACCATATACGCCATATGGATGTATTCCATAAGTGCTGTCTGCGTGCCATCGGTGTAATTAGCCTTCAAGATAGAACATCCAATGAAGACCTGTTTAACAGGTGCATTATTGGAGGAATCAAGACTGTCCTCATACAGTATCAGTTGCGGTTGACTGGTCATGTCTTGAGAATGTCTGATGACAGGATACCCGAGATCCTAATGTACAGATCGGGACTACAGGAATGCAGGACGCCCATGGCTTAGATACAAAGATAAGCTAAAGATAAACTTGTCAGCTGTCAATATAACTCATAACACCCTCGAACGCTTAGCCTTCGAGAGGGTAGAGTGGAGATCAACGTGTTCTCATGGATTCAGCAGTTTTCAATCTACTAGTCTGAATCGTCTTCAAGAAGCGAGAGCAAGATCTAAAAGGTCAGACAATCTAACAATGACCTCATCCCACAATCCTCACTTTGGCTCCATATAAGGCCTCTTTTGAAAATCACTAGTGGGTCTTAAGTGCCACTTAAGATCATCACACAAAATTTATAACTAAATCAATTCATTAAGTTGTCAGCAGATCCTCATACGCCGAAAGCGACGGGAGAGTCCATTACATTATATATATATATATATATATATATATATATATATATATATATATATATATATATATTCAAAACCTATACAAAATATATATACATAAATATGAGGAAAAATATGAAAAAACAAAATCCGAATATGCAAGTTTACTGTTTTAATGTTGTTTCAATGTCGACGTCAGACGTTTCGGTCTAGTAGACCTTCTTCAGGACATAGTTATTAAAACATAATTAAAATTAGACGATATTCAGGTCAACATGAAAAGACGATAGATATAAGAATAATCAAAACAAAATGACTGAATTTTAAGATCAGCGTTCCGTTTTGAAATGCGATCACGTCGGCGTCACGTGGGCGATGTTGTGAAAACGTATTCCTAAAAATAGAGTTTATTATTAATGAAAAAGAATTTTACTAGAATCTAAAGTTTATAAGTACGTTTGTCCAGCATTAATCTTGCCAGAAAAGAGGAAATATTGAAGAAGCCGGGTCTGT
>OZ038507.1:93410823-93490823 GCA_964036315.1 Acanthosepion esculentum | reverse complement strand
GATTTCTCCATCTTCCCTTGTGGTTGTTATATGGTTGGAATCGGAGAAACACTGTTTTTTTTTTTAACTGGAAGTCTTCTCAAGCTTTAGAATTATATCAATAATTTCCTTTTCGGCCTCAGAATATTTTCATTTACAATTTTTGCTTGTGTAAATAATTCTAAATGATATTACTTTTATTTGTTGCGTTTTTTTATGAAGGAATATTTATCCGATAGAAACCAACATTAAAGAAAAGAAAAGAATATATTTCTAATTTTTTTTTACTTATTTGGAACAGCAAATAGTTTAAATGAGCCAGACGAAAATATTACGATCAGTTAATCTCAGTCCAGCAAAATCGGCAGTGCTTGAGATCTGAGGACCTATTTAAAGCATACGAGTCATTTAGTGCGTGTAAAATTCTAAACTTCTGAAAATACGATGTATCTTAGGAAGCAATGAAACGCTCAGTTGGGTTTTGATATTATTTAAGCAACTCTTTAATGAATACAATCCATTATCTTCAATAGATAATCTAACTGGTTTTATTGACATGCAGTTATTTAAAAAAACTACGGTAGGGTACACTCAATAAATAACTGCTGACCTGAAAGAAAGATAATAAAGGCAATCCGTTATAATTACTGCGCTGATTTTGTTCGCATCCAGAGTCACTTTAACGACAATCTTGTTGGTTCCACGAGAACATATAGACACGAAACCGACTGGAACGCTTTGAGACGATAATAAACATAAATAATTTATAATTGGTAAAAATGAATGCATTTTGTTGGAAAGAAGAGTAGCCTACACAAACCCATACAATCAGTTCTAAAATTCCTGAATTGATTAATGCATCTAGCACCTCGGTATACGCAGTGGCATTGATCTTGATACCTTGAGGCTCGTAACTCACAACCCAAAGAAGCTTCCAGACGGTATGAACTTGATGTACATCATTGTGAGTACATCTTGGGGGTCTACGCAGACGTAACTCTCGTTCCTCCAGTTCAACTGGCCTATTTCAAGAAGATGGCTCTCTCCAAGTGCTTGGCAAATAGTGTTACAAACATGGCGGGAATTTTAATTTACTGTGTCAGATTGGAAGCTTTCACGTTAAAGCACTCTGTACATTAGGTCGTCTTCCATTTACGGCCCACTAAATATATTCTTAAATACCTGGCGTACTATTATATATATATATATATATATATATATATATATATATCTATCTACAAACATATAGAGTGCGAGATAATAAATTGTCGTCTAAATGACGCAAAAATGAAACCTATACTGACATCTCATTTTAATAGATATGTTTTCCAAAATTACACAAAAATATCTTGGAATACTAAAGAGTAAATTTATTCAATAAAATCGCCATTGACCTCTATCACGGCCTCCAGACAACTTGGGAATCTTCTGCAACCCTTCTGGACGGTCACCTTGTTTAAGTTGGTGAATGCTACCATAATCCTTGCCTTCAGTTAATCATTGGTGTTACAAGGAGTTTTGTTGGTCTTTTGCTCAGGTACAATCTTCTATGACAATTTCTCGGACACTCAGGCCGGTAAATGTTGTTAATACTGTTTATTATAAACAGAGCATTTACTTAAATATTTGTATCTATAAAAAGAATGTATAAACATAAAAATGTCTTAAAATAATTGTCGGACTTTGTCCATTTCATAATGTGTGACGTCATTTGTTTACATTTGATACACCCTGAGCAGATATGAATGTACGTGAGAGATTCATGGAAGATTGTAGTTTAAAGGCAGTAAATTCGACCTTGCTATCTGAAACGGTCCTCTGTGGTCCAATCAGTTAAGGCACGTCAGGCTATATGACGGTTCCGTATAGGATACATGTTCGATTCCTGTCGGAGGAAGAATATTTTCTATGAAAATTTCTCGGACATTCAGGCCGGTAAATATTGATTATAATTAACATAGCATTTACTTAAATATTTTTATCTATAAAAAGAATGTATAAACATAAAAATAATAAATATATAAATATATATATATATATATATATATATATATATATATATGTGTGTGTAAGAGCAAAATTGTTCAAATCGTGTAAAAGCATGGTATAATTGTCAATCCAAGAAAATGTTTAATATCTAAAAACAACAACAACAAAAAAAAAAAAACACTAAATTACCCGAATTTCTGTTTTCAAGGTTTTTAGATAAAACCTTAATCTACTTTGACATCATTTGTCGTAAGAATCATTGAAAACCCCTTTCAGATATTCACCTAGAAAGAGAACAGGTTAAAATCAATTTATGTCAACTCCACTATGTCTTCCCAACTGAGTAATGGCGAGAGGAAAAAGATCATTCAGGCCTTCAGTAATGGTACCAACATTCATACTCTGGCTTCCATCTTTAAATTCCATTCAAGAACCATTAAGAGAATGGTGAATAAGTTTAAAAAAGAGGGGAGAGTAGAGAGGAAAAGTGGGTCAGGAGTTAACAACAGTAAAAAGGATCATCATTTCAACTTAAAGCTAAATACAGTCTTATTGTTCAAAGTAGAGTCCAATAGTCTTATAAAAGCCTCGGAGAATTCCAGTAAGATATATTTAATCATTTTAAGAGGCAACGTTTCAAAGCTTAATCTAACAACTGGATAATTTTGCAGGTACACTATTTTGCCCGGAAAATCGATAAACTATTTAAAAAATATAATTAAAATGTGAAAGCTTCCTGGCACTACAAATTTCTCTTAGTTTAACTTTAGGTGAGGGTGGAAATAAATAAATAAGGTTGTCACCGGTTTTTCATGGCTTTAAGGAAAATTGAAACAATTAATTTAAAAAATATTTTCAAAATTTTATTATTACGTTGGCTGCTAAAAAGTTAACGGAGAATATTCTTCCAAAAATTTGATCAAATCATTAACATCATTATTTTAAGGGCTTCTTGACTTAACCCATAAGTTTTCAGCACCCCCCGTATTACATATTTATGACTGTGTAATTCTTTATATTTTTCTCATTTGCAATATATTTTGCAAAATATTTTAGTTTCATAAATATTTCGTATACGAAAGATTAACAGAAGCAAACGCAGATTAAGTTAATCTGATATTTCAGCGGAACGAATAGACGATTTGCAAAAAATTACACAAATAATAATAAAAAAAAATCTAATAAAAAAACAAAAAGTAAAGGTCGTTTGTTTGAGCGTCGACATAACATTCTCATTGAAGTCAGTGTAAGTGAACAGTAGAAACCCTTTTGATAAATCAGCGGAGGTCGCGTTGGAGTGAATTGAAGAGAACATCAAGACTCAAGAGGGTGCGTGTGGGTGGAATCAAAGTCGACTTTATCTTTCGGGATGAATGATTTCCTTAAAGTATGCGGTAAACGGGCAGGAATTTAGGCGACAAACACCCTCCACCTTGCCACTAGTGAGTCGATCCCTTAATTGACAAGTCCCTCCGGGGAAAATGAAGTATTGCAAAAGGTCTGAAAGGCAGGCACGCGACGTCACATATTAGGGTGGACAATCACTAGACCTAGATACCGCGCGCACGCGCGCGCACACACACACACACACACACACACACACACACACATTACCCATATATATATATATATATATATATATATAAATATGTGTGTGTACGTGTATGTGTGTGTGAGTGTGTGTGTTTGTCTATTTGTGTATGTATATCTCGAGAGAGAGATAGTGTGGCCATAGAAATCAACACTACATGGTGACTACAAGTTTTATGTCTCAACCGATCATTAGATAATGTATCAGCACTCCTCTCGTGGGTTATATATATATATATATATATATATATATATATATATATATATATATATATATATATATGCTACTCGTGGATTAAAGGAAATGGGAGAAGAGACAAGCGACACTTCCCAGTTCTTTTGTTTACGGCTAATGCATGAGGTTTATTCATATGTCATGACCTTTGCTTATTCATACGTCATGACCTTTGCTTATTTATATGTCATGACCTTTGCGTATTTGATTTATTTATAAGCTAATTTTTATTTATTTTATTTATTTATATGATTCAGATATTTATTTATATATTTACTTCGGATCTCAATTTTCGCTTCTGAAATAAGGTTTATCAGATTTATCTTAGTGGATTTTATTTATTCTTTTGAATTATGACTTTTGTTGCAGGTAGCAAAGTTTGAAAGTGTTTTCCTGTCTTGATTTGGAACTAAGATCAAAGCTTTTATTGAAAAGCTTACCGTGTTCAGGAAAGGAGTTTATTGCTTTTTATCCTCTGCGCAAAAATTAGATTGGTTCTCTTAAAGTTTGGTGCTGTTTTTTTTTTATTTTTCATGTAGTTTTTGTTATTTTAATTTCTTCATTTGAATTCCCAGGTATGTTTCGAGAAGGTTGTACTTCTTGCATATTTTTGATCGTTAAGTGATCTTTCGTGTTAACAGGAACAGTCTGCATTGGCACATACATACATACGCACCGGCGCGTGTGTATGTGTGTGTGTGAATACCGTTTTTTTTCTCTCCAGGGTTTCCTTTGGATCATACAGAGTATATTTCATTCGTAGACATACATACAGGTCAGAAAACTGGGTGTTTGTGGTCTATAATCTTTTTTGTTCTCTTTTAAAACATTTTTTAATCATTTCACGCCAAGCAAGGCTGTATAGTCACTAAGTTGCAAAGGGCTACTGAGTGTGACAGAATATGACAAAAACATTATTACGGAGAGAGAACAATAAAAGAAGAAGAATTAAAAAGACAGAAGATAATGATAGACATTGCATTTAAATTTGTGGAGATCAAAGTGTACCAGAAAACAAGAAGCCAGAAGAGAGTCCCACAAGCGAGAATTGCGCGAGAAGAAACTGATAGCATAGAACTTATGGTTACATCTAGTCATTTGAACTATAGAATGACGAGACCTAGCCGCCAATCTAGTACTGCGGTTAAATTCATAAAGTCTAGGTACCATAGAAGAAATTCCTTCAGAACAATTATAATGAAAATATTTATAGAAAATGCACATTGAAGCTACGTACAACGGTGGAAAGTCACTAAAATCGAGATGTTAAGTCAGGAGCCATAACATTGCAGATTTTTCTTTGTATTTTATCTTCTCTATGTGTTGTGTCCCTTCAGGACATAGGCGATCATGTCTCTCCACAATTTCCTTCGTAGCTTTTCATAATTGTTTTTTTTTGTTATTTCTCCTAAAATCCTTTACTCAAGTTCACCAAGTATGTTATATATTATTTCTCACTGACCCTCTTGCATTAAATTTGATCTGTGTGTATCATATTATCCAAACCATCTTTCCTTATTATATGTCCTACAAATGTCAACAAACTGTTCATGATGTTATATATAAGTGTCCTTTTTATTTTCATTTTCTCTAAAAATCGTCATTTCTTACATATTCAGTCCAGCATCCTTCTGTTGAACGACATCATCTAGAATCTCTAAATACATGGCAGAAACACCAGACTAGATGTGGCTGTAATATTCAATGCATGAAAGAAGGGTAGATTTATAAATATTGAAGATAGGTTCTGGTGAGAAATATTGTTTAGCACAATACAATGACGAACTTTCTTGGCAGTAGATTCATAAATTTTGATGAGATATAATTTTTCCTCACCATGTCCGCGGCGAACGTTAACCCGAGAACGCTAAATCAGTCACTCTATATTTGGATGATTTTTATATTTATAGTTTTCGTCATTTTTCTGCTGTTTTTCTTGAAGTTTAACATGCTTTCAATGTATAGTATGTGACTCACCCCAGATGATGTCAGAATAGACTTTGTACCAAGAGTGATGCTAGAGAAGCCAGTAACGGACGAAGATTGAGTTTGGTATTTTCATCAGTAATGTACGACTGCAGCATTACTGCTGAAACTGTTATTAAATATTTCTGTTGGTTATTTTCTGCAGATTCCTTGATTTGGCAAATTCTTTGTTAATGAGCTTGAGTAACATTTTACCTCTATCCATTCTGACTTTTGACATATACGGTTATGGTTCTCTTTTTCTGTTGCATTTATTTCTTCTTTTCTGTGTAAATTTAAGATTTTCCGAAAATCTTCAACTGTCTTTTAGTGCCGTTGCTTAATACTTCTTTAGAAACCAAGTTCTTTTGACGGGTAGTACAATCAGTGGTTGGTTTATAATTGTGGGATTTATTGAATTAAGTTGGGTCGATGAAATGTGTTCGGGAATGGTGTCAGGAGGATGAAGATATTTTACTCACCAAACACCCAACAAATTTTATTCTCATTCCACACTGTATCTTGCAGCAATTAAAAGAACCGCTGTTAATATATTGGCGCCTGATTAGAAAAGAACATTTTAGAGGACATCTAAAGTCCATAGGTGATCGGGTTAGAGCCGTTTTGCCGTCAAAAGGTGGTGGACCATTATTCACCAGAAGGCCACCATTTCGGTTCATCGGTATATCCACGCACACATACGCACACACACGCGCGCGGACACACACGCACGTGGACACAAACGTGCGTAAACATACACACGCACACACATAAATATATGTGTGTGTAAAATTTCAGATACAGTATATCAGTAAAATATTGCCTTTACATATATATATATATATATATATATATATATATATATATATATATATGTATATATGTATGTATGTATAGATAGATAGATATACATTGCGTATATTTTGGCAGCTTGTTTTCATTGAGACATAATTCATTGAATAATCTAGACAAGTTTTGTTTACATATTTTCAGTTGGATACTTTCATATTCACGGACAAGTCTTTTGGTGGAAGAAAGAAAATTACCGTCTTGATACATATTATTTATTTCGAGTACTTTCGACATTAGCACAGTGTCATCATCTGGGTGTTGTATTTTTTTTCAAGACAATTATAGTAGTATTCATTATTTTCAAAGACAAAATAGCTGTGTTCATCTGAAAGTTACAAATTATTTTTACTCACGAAGTGAAGAACGCCGAGTTTAGTGCAATTAGCTGAGTAACACTTCAGGGGAGGTAAGTAAATTCTGAGATCTCAAGAGTTTTTTTCTTTTGAAGTATTAAGAACTACTTATACAAATTTTGTTCAAATGACAAAACCTGTTTAAATTATTCAATGAAACATGCTTCAACACACACACACACACACACACACACACATATATATATATATATATATATATATATATATATATATATATATATATATATATATATATATATAAGAAATATATATATATAAGGTGTGCTATATATATATATGTGCTATATCGGATAAAGTGCTCAATATTAGAGATAGAGCGTGTGTAAATATAAAAATGAACATTGAAGTCAACACTTAGAGGCGACAGTCTGTTTCGTGCTAGACGCAATCACCAGGTCACCATATATATATATATATATATATATATATATATATATATATATATATATATGTTTTAAACATGTTGTGTTGAATGTTAAAGACAACATCGTCCTGCATATTTTCTTTTGAATTTTCTCATATTTTCTAATGAGACTTTTTATTTGAAAATTATATCGAAATAAATATTGTCCGTACGATAACCTAGATGTTGTCTTTAACATTCAACACATGTTTAAAAGAAAAGTTGCTGCCAAATTACACATATATATATGTATATATGAACAGAGAGAGAGAGAGAGAGAGAGAGTGATAGAGAGATAGATAGATAGATAGATAGATAGAGAGAGAGTCTTGAGTTCTACATCCACATTGTCTTTATCTCCAAACGGTGTGCCTTTGATATTCGACAAGGTTCCCTCACAAAATAGCTAATTTTAAACAATACATATATATTATATATTTCTGTGTGTATGATTCTGTGTCTGTGTATGTTTGCACCTGCCTTACCATGAGTGTAAGAGAACATTAACTGTATGCATACATAATGTCGTGAGTGTGTGCTTTGAGAGAGGAATATAGTGCCAGCTACGTAATGTGTGTGTGTGTGTGTGTGTGTGTGTGTGTGTACGCGTGATTGTGAGTATGTGTAAAAATCCGCATACAAGGAGGTGCTGAAAATTTCTCGGCTCGACCTATTTCCCAAAATCAAAGTACGGATTTAAGGAAGTGGGTCAGGCCGATAACTTTTCAGCTGCCCTCTCGTACATGCATGATTGTGTAGAGCGTTGTGTGCGGAAACTTGTGTATGTAACTTTGATTCTTGAGTGTACAAGTTTCTGCAAGTATGTGTGAGTGTATGCTGCAGTAGTGACGGTGGCGGGTAAGGTGCTGTTGGGAGCGTACTTCCACCCACGTGTCGAAATGCATTTCTAACATTATCTCTGGTTATCATTCCACAGCATAAAGACTGTCACTGTTTTTGCTGGCGATTCCGAACATAAATGACATTCTTCCTCGAATTTTGCACACTTTAAATTTTTATTTCAAACTAATGACCTCAACGCGAAATTATGTCTTCGCTAAAATTAGCTGTAAATAGATCCACAACCAATGGTTTTTAATTGCCTGACATAATTATCAAGTCGAATCTCTACCATGAAATGAAATTATTTTTACTGAAATTATACAGCACACCCCTTTTATCGGAAGACGGAAGATATATACACCCCACCAGTGGATACCTGAAACAGCGGATATCTGAAACAGCGGATACTTGAAACAGCGGATACTTGAAACAGCTGATACCTGAAACAGCGGATACCTGAAACAGCGGATTATAACGAAACTTATAAATAATATTTATTTCCTATACAAATCAATCAAATATGAGAATTCTCATATACTTGTATTTTGATTGGTCATTGAAACTTTTAAAACCCTTTATTCTACATTCAACATCATCACTTGATAAGACACCAGAAGTGTTGAAACAAAATGGCTATTTTGTAGTGATTTTATAACATATTTATGTTATAATTTTCGAATAAATAATTATATTTGCTCTACTCTGTATTGAGCACTCTTTTAAGAATTGTATTTGTTGGTTATTGGAATTTATTCCGTATACACCAATCCTATACTTGGTTATATATATATATATATATATATATATATATATATATATATATATATATATATATATATATATAATAAGAAAGAGCATTAAGATTTACAATATAGTCTTAGTAATTATTTTTATTTTTAAAAACAGTGCTCGATACAAAAAAGTAGAGCTTAATATTAATAATTTTTTTAATAAAATGAATTTGAATATTACTTACTCATGTGTGAATAATGTAGGGAAAATTATAAATTCTCACAATAATAATATTATTGGAGAATTTAATGCTAATAAATTACAAAAAATACTTCTACCTGTAATTGCAGAGTAAAAACTGAATGCCCAATGGGAAGAGTATGTATGACAGAAAACGTAGTGTACGAAGCCGCAATCTCCACTAAAGAGAATATGAAACAAAATAAGATTTATATTGGAATATCTGTTGGGAATTGGAAACAGCGCTTTTATAACGATCGCCATTCCTTCACTAATGAATTCCTTAAACATCAAACAGCGCTATCAAAATACTATTAGGATCTGGGGTGAAACGGCTTCATTCCACAGGTGAAATGGAAAATTATATCTAGAGCTCGAATTCTTAGAAACTTTAGAAACAGATGTGACCTCTGCATTAAGGAGAACATCTTAATAATCAAGCATAATGATCCCGAGGAATTACTAAATCACCGCAATGGGATTATATTTAAATGCAGACACATACATCGTCTCAAAATAACAAACTACATCTAATATTTGGAAGACCTGTCCATGGAAACTCTGGAAGTTTAAATTATCTATACTTGAAATAACACGTGGTGTCTCTATATTTGGTTTAATCGATTATATTATACTATATATGCGTATAGATATTTCTATATGGGCATATAGGTGTTCCCATGTATCCCTATAATTATATTAACATTTGTAGGTGATTATAGGGTATTTATGAGCATACACATATGTTGGTGTATGTGTATGTAGGTGTTTATATACGGAGGTATTTACTTCCTTGTATTTGGATGTGTGGATTCATGCATGCACACGCAGGCACACGCGGGCACACGCGTGTATGTGTGTGTGTATATATGTATAAATATATATATATATCCTCATGTGTTGTATTACTGTAAGAAATTTGACTTTGGCCCTGTAGTTTGTCAGGATTAGGCATGTGGAGGGTTTGTAGAGGGGGGCTCCCCGTAGACACTGTATTCTCTGAGTAAACCGAAATAAATCCTTTAATATGTGATTTTATTTTGAAAATGTATTCTAAATCAATTTACGTATTTCTTGTTGGTTTTTAAATAAATACACTCACGTGAAGTTATATATATATATATATATATATATATATATATATGTGTGTGTGTGTGTGTGTGTGTGTGTGTGTGTGTGTGCAGGTATGCAAGAAAAATATGAAAGAACAAGTTTGGGTAAATAATCCGGAGTTCCTTAGTATTTTTGCTTTTATTTTTAAAAAGACAGTGCTCCATACAGAAGTAGAGCTTATATTATAATATTCTTTTTTTAAAAATATGATTCCTGCCCTACATAAGAGTTCTCATGTTTCAAAAGCGAGAGCCGAGACCCCTAATATAACTTTTTGAAATTAAGTTGAATTAAGGTGTCTGGTCTCGCTTCCTCGTCAAGCGAGAATTTGGGAATAAGCTATCTTGTGGTTTGCGCGTGTTTATAAGTATGGTCTCTTGCAACATTAGTTACTATGGAAACGGCTAGGGTCGCCATATTGGTTAGGTGGTCGAAGAGTTAAGAATTAATTTTTATCTACAGATCAGTCCCCTTCGGAAAGTTTATGTCAGGTTATGTTGGGGGTCCCTATTTCAAGTCTGATAGTAGCGGTCGCCGTCTAGTTGGTACAAACTGACACACACACACCCGAGCGCATGTATACGGGTGTATGTATTATGTGCGTGTGTTCGATGTCTGCATTTTTAGTTTTGCTGTAAGTAAGATAACAATTATTTTTCACTTGCATCAAACATGAAAAGTATTTACTATTGTACAAAATTTAACCACAGGCAGAATTTCAGATAAATGTTAATTGGAAGCATTAAATATTAATTGGCCAAAAGAATGTAGAATGTCAATGGTACCCGAGTCACGTGGAAAAAATAAACTAAATCATTCCGGTAGATGGTATATGGTTTTAATCAAATATATATTTCTTTCTTTGTAAATTTTGCTATTATAAGTAAAAATGCTGTTACACATTACAGAATAAAAGCCTGAAAACCCTAAATGTGTTTTTATCTATATATATTTTTCACAGGGATAATTTAATATATATCCTAACTTACAGGATATTGTGGACTTATAAATATAAGAATATCTTAATCCTTTTGCCATCATCTAAATGCGAAACAGACTACGAGTAAAAAAAGGCTCTGTGTATATATATATATATATATATATATATATATATATATATATATATATATATATATATAATAAATTCACTCCAAGCAAGTCAATGACGACACCAAGTCAGAGTTGAATCAGACCACTAGTATTAAATAAGTGCTCGACAGGTGTGAAAAAATTAAGATAAAAATAAAAATTACTTGTAGAGCATTTTAATTTAAAAAATTAAGACATAGGTTGAATCAGCTTCCTTGGTTTCTATCTTACGGTAATCCTCAGGCGATTTTTATCAAATGGCCTCACAACACTTTAATTGCTTTTTTTGAAAATTATTTATTTAAAAAAAAATAAAAAAAAACATTCATTTGGCTTTTTGAAAAAATAAAGCATTGGGAGGTCAATTGCTAAAAATCGGCTCAGGATTACCGTAAGATAGAAACCAAGGAAGCTGATACAACTGACCTGATTTTTAAAGTTAAACACACACACACACACGCGCGCGCGCATATATATATATATATATATATATATATATATATATATATATATATATATATATATGTAACCGAAAACTGAATACATCTCTCTGTGAGGGAAACAGCCATATATAAAACACCTGGCACCGAGTATTAATCTTACTTTATTTAACAACGGAAACAATGCGTTAAAGTTTGTTTTCTTTAAAAATAGAAGGACGCAAACCTGAATTCCAACCACGTTCCTTTCTCGGGGCTCGGAATAAACGCTACTTTCACAGAATACGCGACACACAATTACATCTTAAAAGACAAACATCAATAACAATTAACAACAAACCCCTTGAAAATGGCTAAAGAAGTGTCCGAAAATTTATGTGTGTTTGTGTGCGTATATATATATATATATATATATATATATATATATGTATGTATGTATATATATATATATATATATATATATATATATATATATATATATATATATATATATATAAAAGGCTCAAACGCTAATATTTCATGGTTAAAATTTATTACATTGGAATCGTAATCACGATCCAATTCATCAGACCTACAAATTCAAAAAGAAATCGGAAAATATAACTCCAGTTATAAAAAGCAAAATTTTAGTGAGAGTATGTGTGTGGGAGTGGGAAACAAGTGTGAGAGGGAAATGTATGAAAGCTTTAGAGAGGGGTGTAATTGAGGTAAGAAGAACAGGAAAGGCTTAAAGAAGAAGGTGGGGATTAAAATTTAACAGAGAGAAGTTTTAAAGAGAGGAGCTAAATAACGGTTTAAATGAGTGAGATGCAGATAAATATGAATTATTTTTCGATGCATAATTCGCTACCGATTCGCTGACCTAAAATTGAAATTAAAAAAAACAGACACCAGAAACGTGTGGATACATTTGTGGTGACATTACGCACAATAAAAAACGATATGATCTAAACTTAAAATCCAGATGTATGTATGTGTGTGCGTGCGTGTTTGCGTGTATGTGTACATATAGATTGCTAGGCATAAATAAACTGAGAAAGACAGATCGCCATCAACAGATTTCAATTGGTAGATATAAACATGAAAACAAAATAACAGTCATGGATAAATCGAAAGTTTACTTGTATGTCTTTTTTTTTCTTGGTAGGAAGGGTGGTGTTCGGGGTCACGGTGAAACTCTCCAATAAGAGAAGGCGAATAAAGGTCTTTACTGACCTTCAAGAAATTTGATCTCCAGTAGCAAGGGATTTAAGTAAGACTATGTCAGATTGCATATCGTATTCCATCCACACCCCAAAACTATGCCCTGTACTTTGTTTACTTATCGTACATATATATATATATATATATATATATATATATATATATATATATATATATATATATATATATATATATGCTTGAGGGTATATGTTGGTATTGAAGCCGGGGTGGAATGTGTGTGAGTAGTAAACTGATACATGATACACTCTCTTCTTTACAAAGAGAAATACAACCAGTCACAACTATAATTAGTTCATTCTCTCTTGCTGCACACACACAAAGACATGCGTGTGTTGCGTGTGAGTGCGTATATATATATATTGTGTGCGAGTGCGTATATATATATATATATATATATATATATATATATATATATATGATGAAAAATATGGAAAGGCAAAACAAAATCCGAATAAGCAAGTTTACTGTTTTAATGTTGTTTTCTGTTGTAAACTTGCATATTTGGATTTTGTTTTGTCTTTTCCGTATTTTTCATCATACCGTCGGCTCTACATCCACATATTTGCTTACACACACACACACACACACACACACACACACACACACACACACACACACACACACACACACACACACACACACACACACACACACACACACACACACACACACACACACACACACACACATATATATATATATATATATTAGGGTATATCTAAAATACTTTTACAAACCTTCGGGGCAGGTTTCTCACACCGAAAGAAGGACAAAAGTACATTAAAGATGGATAGGCAGGGGATAACCTGTTTCCTTGGCCTGCACGTTCCCCCCACTTGAATCTTTTGGAGTTTTTCTGTGGGGCCACCTAAAAGAATTGCGGACTTTAATAATTAAGAGACGCTTTATCAGCGTGTCATGATGTCCTGCGAAACCATTCGACTCCGTGTGGGAGTATTTGAAAGGGTCCGCCAGTCAATGATCCGACGGGTGCATGCATGTGTAGAAGCAAGCGGGGGACATTTTGAACATTTGTAATGAGTTGCTGTGTTGAGGTATAATGATGGCCTTTTGGACATATGTTTACCTTGTTTTGGTGTCAAGAACCCACCCCAAAATATTTTTGGATTGTATCTTGGATTGCAAATTTAAAAGCGTCTACTGTAAACTTTAAAACGAATAACTCAAAAAACGAAGGAATTGCGGACATGTTTCTATGAACTTTCCCCCTTGTTTTGGTGTGAGGAACTCACCATCAAAATTTGTAAAAGTATTTTTGATACACCCTGTATATATGTGTCTGTTCATTGAAAGTCGCCTTATGTTGAGCGATGGTTTATAAGCTGAACTCACAACACCATTAACATTAATATAAGTATGGTTCCTACTATACACCAGAGTATTTCTGGTCCTGTTATATGCGAAACAAAGCTTAGAAAATCTCTATTACTGTTTATTTGGAATATCAGCGAATCTATTCATCTATCAAACCTCCTTATCATCAAATCCAGTCCTTGTAAAAAGAAGAGAAATGAGCAGATGTCGATCTTCCACAAAATAATTTTGAAATAAATGAAAATCTAAAAATAAAACCTGAAACTTGACAGACAAGTACGAAAATTGTGAAAGATGACAGTGACTGTCATGTTCCTTATTACAAGAGCATTTGTAACAGTCCCGAAGAGATTTGCAAAGCGGTAGGAAAGAATCCACATGATGCAGACGACAGCATTTCTAAAATCTGGTAAAATACTGAGTGGGGATCTGAAGGGATTTGCGTTCAATTGATCTTCTGTGAAAGCCACCATGTTGTTAAACTAGTTGGAAATATCTATAACTACTACAACAGCAACTACTACTACTATTGTTAATTAGCTGGGTTTGTGTAGTAATTTTTAACTAAGTTATCTTCACTACTTTAGCCTATATAATTCTGCAATTACTGACATAACACGGTTATTATATGCATATTAAATATACGTTCATAAGATTAATAAGCAAAATAAGCCAATTCCGTCGTGTCGGTTGACCAACATTTATCAAGTTCAGTGATGTTTGCAATGCGTTACGAACTGGAAGCATTCGAAAAGAACGAATAGCACCTATTGCTCTGAAGCACGGATTTTCAAATTAGCGAAAGCAATACTGAAGATGAAGGCGATGGTCTTTGTCAAAGTTAATGATAGGTGAGACGACTTGACAATTTTTAGAATTATTAGAAGTTAATTATGAGAGAGTCATTCACCCAATTAATCAGACAATCACACTGTTTTGAAAAAAAAACAAAAAACATTATAGATTACTAAATAACGGAACTTTATTCTCATGGTGTCTGGCAATAAGACAGAGGAATGTGTTCTTGCCTTGCTCAAGATTATTAGTGCTAATTGAGAAGAAGCAGGCTCAGAAATATTTTGAATCAGGTTTACCAATTCCATACTGATAATTATTATGTTAATCAACACCTTTTACAACTGATTTACCTGTTTGAAAAAGGTCTTCCTGCTAAACATGCCACTGATGCACTCTCACAATCACGATTATCTTTCTCCGAGTTTCGTGTGTGTAACCAGCCAGAATTATGAACCCTGATATAAATATTAAATGATATTTTAACATAATTGCTACGTTTAATGTAAAAATACAATAATAATCAAAATTCACATCTTAGATTTCACTTGGGTATGAACTTTGACTGCTGCACCAATGAAAATATTCAACAATTGCAAGTAATTAGAAGGTATGATGTCCTGCATATTACGACACAAAGTAAATTGGGTGTAATATGGAGTAGATTGTGTACTGCTCTAGTAGGGAAGGACATGAAAATCAGTATTCAAAATTATGGCTTTTTGTGAGTGTATAATATGTGATTAATTCACCTTTGTAGCAGGCCGACGTAGGTCAAGGGTAGGCAGACATTTTTCATGGAAGTTCATATGGTTCCCTTTGCTCTCTTTGTTCCTGTTTTGAATAGATTACTATTTTGTTCAACTTGTAACTAAAAGTTGTCAATATTGTTTTATAGATATTAAAAAAATGTTTGTTGTGGAGTCATCAGGCGGACCCCCAAGTGCACACTCCTGACGGAGATTAGATCTAATCCTGAAGCACGATGGACAGGTTCATGTACTAGACGTAGTCTCATACAATTGTGGCGTCTTCCCACTGGGATGGGATATGATAAAAGATCATTTAAGGTTGGATCCCGCGAAGGGGTGTAAAATTTGTCCACTTGCATCGGTATATTACTGCAACCATCACCGAATTTGCCCCTTTTAGTGTATTAGATGCGAACTGGTATATGGATCTATATGGATTAGACATGTACATCTTACGTCACGAATGTCCAGAAACAAATGCGTGGAAAATAATTTCGATTTAGTAAATTTTTTTTAACTATTTTCCTAGTGTGAAGGATGGAAGTAAAGGGTGTTTCATTACTACAGATTATATATAAGGGTGTTTCATTAAGATGGATTATATATAAGGGTGTTTCATTAAGATGGATTATATATAAGGGGTTTCATTAAGACGGATTATATATGAGGGTGTTTCATTAAAACGGATTATATATGAGGGTGTTTCATTAAGACAGATTATATATGAGGGTGTTTCATTAAGACTGATTATATATAAGGGTGTTTCATTAAGACGGATTACACATATAAGGGGGTTTCATTAAGACGGATTATATATAAGGGTGTTTTATTAAGACGGATTATATATAAGGGTGTTTAATTAAGACGGATTATATATAAGGGTGTTTCATTAAGGCGGATTATATATAAGGGTGTTTCATTAAGACGGATCAAAGTCAGCAGTAAATAAATCACTGTTATTGGTAAAAAATTATTTATTTCTCTATTGGATCATGTTATTTAAGTCATGGCAATTATGTGTGAAAAATAATATCGTCCAAATGTCCGCCAAATCTGAAAGAAAAAGAAAAGAATCATTAGACGATTAAACTTAATTCATATTTAAAATCGGTCCAAGTAATTGGAACAGCCTTTACTTTTATTTCAGGAATTTACGATAATTTAGAGTTAAAAGATTTGCAACTCAACTGTGAGTTGATACCAAAGTTTTCGGAAGGATTTTTATCTGGAACTAGAAATTTTCTTTTAATCTTAATTTTTCTTCTTTATTTCCCATCTGCTTTTATAATATGCGCTGTAAAAACTTAAGCAAAATGTAAATGGTAGATTTTATTAATGCAAATATTTCATAGATCACCAGAAATTTCTTGACTTCTTTTGACACCCGGACCCTCTTTAAATCTACAATCCCGGTTTCAATGTACCCACATCACCCTCTTTAAAGGACCTGGCTGACATCACTGTGTAATGCGTAAGACTAGAGATATTTAAGAGGTATTAATATCAAGACATGTCCTGCAAGAAGCCATAGACACCCGGCTAAGCCCACCTGTCCAACCTTCTTGTCATTAAATAGTGACGGAAAGTCAAACCTCTACGGAGCATTTTCTAGAATTTCCAGCGACATCTCACAAACACACCCCGATCGAATGATAAATATAAAGAAAGGCAACATGATAGCGGTAATCGACACAGGCTAAGGAAGAGGGGAATTGAATCGTGGCTGACATGGTTGCATAATTCTTATCTATCTCAACGGACGGTGTTCAAGCCAATGTAAATAGCCAGGGGATTTCAAGGCGGGAAGGTAGCTCCCTATTTCATCTAATTCAAATCCCCCCCCCAAAAAAAAAAACTACTTTCTTCTTTCCGTGTCAGACTGTGTATTTATTATGTTACATTTAGCAAATGTCGATATATAACAGGGAAGAGACGATTTTTAATGAATTACTCAAACTGTTAAAGTGTATCAAAAGTATTTTCACATTTTATAGATATTTACTCCTAATATTATTTTATATAGATATCTAAAGTCTATCGACGACCCTATTATTATTATTATTATTATTATTATTATTATTATTATTATTATTATTATTATTATTATTATTATTCGCCCCTGTATTGAATATTGTGGCTTACGGTCATATCACGTAGTTCATCGAAGTTAAGAAACGTCGAGCCTGGTTAGTACCTTGATGGGTGACCGCTTGGGAATACCAGCTACTGTAGGCTTGGATGTGCGGGTGGTGTATCGATAACGAAGAACCGAGTTCCAATTCTGGTCAGGTTCGTTATATTCATTTATGCTTGTGAAAAAGCTATTCAAATACCCTTTGGAAAAGTATGAATCAACCACTTCTCCCTCCCAGCTATGGGTTAATGAGTAAGACTTGTATCCATAAATCATTATCATCTCCAACAAATTTCTTGTAAATAAGCCGTAGAAAATAGATCAATCAAAAATATTGAATATTGTGACCACATCTGGGTTGGTGCTTATGCTACGTATTTAGACATTCTTGACAAAAACCAAAGATGTTATCGGTTCTTACATGGTCGGTCGGCTTCAAACCAATCGCCATAACGTAACTTGCCTATGCGTTTTCTATAAATATTTTAATGATAATTGTTCTGATAAACTTTCCTCTTCACGAATTTAAGTGTAGTACGAGACTGACAGCTGAGCCTCATTATTTTACCGTTGAAATTGCTAAATGTAACCGTAAATTCTATTTCAATCCTTTCTTCTTTCACACCTCTCGCCTGTGGAACTCTCATCCGACTTATTCCTTTCCTGTCAACTACGATCATTAAAAATTAAAAATACATCACCATTTGTCGTCTTTTGACCCCTTGAATTCTGTTTCTTTCAATCTCAGTAACGTCTTGCGTCTTAGTGACTTTATCGTTAAGGAGTGAACTGATTAAAGAAAAGAGTATTTTCTTCTAAAGATAGATAGTGAACTTTGTCATTGTTTTAACACTCTCATGACAGGAAGGTTTTCGAGACGTTGCGTTTAACTTTTTGTATATTGTAGTTTACAGAAAAGTAGGAAGCCGGAAGAGAGTTCCACAAGTGAGAAGTGTTAGTGTTGTAGCATACCTACAGACGATAATGGGTATGTCCCCATTCACATAAATACAGTAGTAAATACTGTATGCTGGTCTGCAGTTGGAGATTTATTGTGGAATTCACTTGACTCACTTCTAGCAGTTGACTACTACTTCTACGCGCCGCTGGCGAATCTTATATGTGTTGTTCTTCTCTTAAGTATTATCGTTCATTATCAACCTTTGTGTGATTATTCTATTTAGTAATCTTCCCTAGGTTACAACAGTTAGAGAAGAAACTGTAAGCATAGAACTTACGGTTACATCTAGCCATTTCAGCATCAAAATGGTGCCAATTTAGTACTGCGCTTAAATTCGTGAAGTCGACGTACCAAAGAAAAAAGCTCATCAGGACAAATACCATCAAAATATTTATAGAAAAGGCACAGGGTTAGGGTGGTGTTAAAAGGATTGAAGGCGAGGTACCATGTCAGGATCGACAATATTACAGATTCTTCTTTTTATGAGTCTTTCCTTCATTTCAGTTTTCTTACTTTTTATAGTAACTCTCCGTTCGTTATTCTATAACCACTAAATAAGACAGCGGCGTTATCAATTTGGTCACAATGATACTTACCAATATATAGTGTTCAAATATTGATTTTATATATTTTTCTTCTCTAACTAGCATCCCGCAACTTTTTCTGTTTACTTAAGTGATATAACCGGTTTCAAGTATGAAGTATTTTTTTTAACAATACTTATTTTTACCTTGTCTTTTTTCCCTCTGATTTCTATTGCGTTTAATTGCAATTCTCGCTGAAAAAGAATTTAACTCGTTAAATGCATACGAGATAAGATGAACAAAATAAGAAACTGAATAGTCAAAAAGCAATAATGATGGCATTTTGCATGTAAAAAATCGAAGTTAATCGGTTGTGTTTGCTACACTGAATGTCGATTCTACTGGGCAAACTGTTGTCCTGTAAACTTCAGACATGTATCTTTATCTCCCCAAATTAAAGATGCTACAAACCGTATATTTAACACATATCACATGTATTACTAAAAATAGTAATGCCACTATCGGACTAACAGCAGACATGATAGAAGGCTTTACCCACTACTCCTAAGACCATTATGAGCTAGAGCAGGGGTGGGCAAACTTTTTAGTACAAGTTTTTTTAGTTTGCCCACCCCTGGATTAAGGGATAAAATATTTGCGATAATCCATTGAGGAATTAATTGGTGATATCGTGAAAAGAACAAAATTTATTAAAATATCAATACCTTGGATATCTGATTGCAGGGGTGGGCAAACTTTTTAGTACAAGGGCCGCATTCTAAAAATGTATAGTTTTACTGGGCCGCATAGTATATCTAAAGCAAAATAATTGATATTTAAAATTGGCAAAATAAAGGGCTTTTAAAGGAAAAATATAGTTTTAATAAATAACATTTTAAAGCTGGCCGCACGAAATCGTTTGGAGGGCCGCATGTGGCCCGCGGGCCGTAGTTTGCCCATCCCTACTATAGAGACATTTTGTGGAGAGAACTGTGGTACTATAATAAATTATTTTTGTATGATTCTTACGAGAGGTAGATAAACAGAGAGAATGAAAGCAAGAAGAGGAGTGAGAGAGACGAAGAGAGAGAGAGAGAGAGAAAAAGAGAGATACAGACAGAGAGAGCGAGGAAATGACAACGAGAGAGAATGAAACAAAGAAAGACATAGAGGTAGAATAAGGGAGACGGTGAAAAAAAAGCACAGAGATAGGGAGACAATGACAGTGTGTAAGAGAGAGAGAGAGAGAGAGAGAGAGAGAGAGAGAGAGAGAGAGAGAGAGAGAAGGAATGAAATAGAAAGTGAAAAGAGGCGGATAGAGAAAAACAAAGACAGAGATATACAGATAGGTAGAGAGATAGAGAGAAATTGAAATAGAAAAAGGGATATAAACTAAGAGAGAAACATAGAAGCAGAGAGAGAGAGAGAGAGAGTGTGAGAGAGAGAGAGAGAGGAGGGTATATGAGATGAAGCAGGATTATATTGAATCATTCCGTTTTCCTTTGTTTCTCATATGTGTGGTAAATTATAAAATTAAAGTGATGGCAAGAATTGGAGGATAGGTAAGTTGGTTGGCGACACAACGACGAAGATAGGTCAGTCGGGTGCAGATTGTGTGAGAATGCGCAACAAGTGCAAGCATTTAGGGCAAGTGCCGACAGAGAAATACGAACGATTATCTCTTGATTCATATCTATCTATCTATCTATCTATCTATCTATCTATCTATCTATCTATCTATCTATCTATCTATCTATCTATCTCGGTCTGTTCATCTATCTATCTAGGTTCCCCTATTGTCCAGTACACAATTATCTCCAGTCTTTTGAACAGAGCTTTATCATTTATTTCGCCTTTAGGATTGGGTTTCTGGTTCCTTCTAAAGTCTTTCAATCTCTCATTCCATCCAAGTTGTCCCATGCATCTTGGTGGCGTATTCGCCTTTCAGGGGAGGAATTATCTATCTATCTATCTATCTATCTATCTATCTATCTATCTATCTATCTATCTATCTATCTATCTATCTATGTCTGTTCATCTATCTATCTAGGTTCGCCTATTGTCCAGTTCACAATTCTCTCCAGTTTTTTGAACAGAGTTTTATCATTTATTTCGCCTTTAGGACTGGGTTTCTGGTTCCTTCTAAAGTCTTTCAATCTCTCATTCCATCCAAGTTGTCCCATGCATCTTGGCGTATTCGCCTTTCAGGGGTGTGGTTATCTATCTATCTATCTATCTATCTATCTATCTATCTATCTATCTATCTATCTATCTATCTATCTATCTATCTATGACAATTCCTATTATCAAAACAGACAGAAATTAAGCTGAACGTTGTAAACATTTACTGACATACAAATCATAATCCACAAGTTTGCAAAATTTATTAAGCTACTGAGTTCTATATTTTCTCGGTGCGCCATTACTTTCCAAAGAAAGCTAAGTTTTTCTTATTTGTAAATATCAATCACACGTCTTGTAAATGTGTACCCTCACCCCGCCGCCGTGAGAAAATATATATCTTGAGATATTTTCCAGGGGTAAGAACGAGGGGGAGACGTCGATATGTAGTTCTGAAGTCGGGAAAAGTGGGGCAGGGTGAAAAACCTTGTTGAAAGTTTTTTTTATAACATTGTCAAACTGCTTCAGGTGACTGTAGAAGTGGCTGGCGCAGATAACGTTCCTTAACAGAATGACACAAAAACGACATTGTCGGTATGTCAAATATTTTCTTTATTCTCCCATTATCTATTGGAAAGAGAAAAAGAGAGATAGATACATATAAACGAATATAATAATAATAATATTAACAATAATAATAATAATAATAACAACAACAATAATAATAATAATAACAATAATAATAATAATAATAATAATAAAAATAATTATAATAAAAAGTGCCTCCTTATTGATATGGCAGTCCCTGCAGACTGCAATGTATCTCTGAAGATATTCAAAAATCTCTCAAAATACATGGACCTTGAAATAGAAATCTAAAAAATGTGGCACATGGGGGACATCAACAATCCCTGTTGTAGTTGGAGTCCTAGGATTGGTTGGAAAAGTTTCCAGTAGACTAATTGAAGGAATTCCTGGAAGTCCATGCCTCCAAGAGATACAAAAAATTGTTCTGACAAGTACAACCCACACTTTACAAAGGGCTTTATCTATGTAAAATGTTTTTGTTTTTTTTGTCAGTGAAAAATGTCAGGATGCCATTTATAACCTTAGGTCTCTGGGCGGGACCCGGAAAGAAATGTGTACACACCAGATATCAAAGGAAATAAAAACAACAACAACAACAATAATAATAATAATAATAATAATAATAATAATAATAATAATAATAATAATACAACTAATACATATCAATAAAAATCCCTGAAATTATGAGAATGTAACATTTTTCAGACTAACAAAAATTCTGGCAAAAAGCCCTCAACAAATAATTAATGCTATAATATCACTGGCCTACAAAAAATTACTTCTAAAATGATACAACGATGACGTAGCTTAATTTTCAAACAATTTCATGGCGTTGAATGTGAATATCATAATCATTTTTCTTGCTTTAGATGATGGGCAAAAACAGAAAATTTGTTTAATTGAAGTCATTTATCTGAAAAGCGAAAAATAAACAGCTTTGCAAATCAAATAAAGTTTCGACTCTGAAGAAGGAAAGTGCATCAAAGCACAAATATGTTAGATTAAATATGGAGTTAAAAATGAAAAAAAGAACAAAATCCTATTAAGAACTTTATTTTATTTTCGTGAATGATCCAGTTTTGTCTCTCTTCAGGTTCCAACAGTAAATCTGTCATCATTCTTTTATCCCCTATCCCGACATATCTGTCCTTAATGATGTTTTATATCCTGAGGAAAACGTTTTCCTTGTTCAGCCCTCTTATATCGCCACATTTTTCTGGAATCCAGTGAAAATGACTATACAGCAAATGTAGTTAAATACTCACGTTAGCACTAATCTCTCGGTAGCTTGCTAACATCATTTCGACTAGTTCTCTATAGTCGTCTGTCTTGCGATTACCAAGAAAGTTTTTTTTTAAATTACAGCATCAAATGAAATCTAGACATTTGATTCATTAACATTCATGGAGGTGATGAGGTTGTCATAGTCCTGATGAGCGTTTCGACACGAACTTCTCGAGTCGGTCTATCAGATAAGTCACTTGAACGTATCTTGATTTACTGAATATACACAAATATATATCGGCACATATTCACACACAAAACACACACACAAAATAACCCATGTATGTAAACAAATTAATCATAGTCCACACTTTCCGAAATTAAATGTATCTAGCAAACCTTAACACAATAAGTTCGAAATTTTTCCTATTCGAAGCAGGGTTTACACGATGCTAAAAAGCTCGGCAGGTAACTGATCTTCATCGAACAGTTTATCGGAGTTATGTAATATTGTATTTAATTATATTGACAGCATTAAAACATTTTTTGTTTATTGTTAAGCTAAATGAAGTAATTATTTCGCACTCAAATCATTTTCTCATTTTTGTTTCTTCATTTACGTCACTTACAGACTCAACCCAATTTTTACATTGCATTCAATTTCACACAATATTGTCGGTTAACGCATGGCTGTCATTTTGAATGTTGACTAACGATCATGTGTTGCTTTTTTAAACTTAATATATATTTTTATTGGTATACATACGTAAAATTAAATACTTTGAAAATTCAATCAGAATTTCCACGAACGTTTATAAAGCATCGGTTGATCTATCCTGAATTGAGGTTCTATATACTCTCATGAATGATAAATTTATGTATATCCTTTTTTGTTGATTTTGTAAAGTATTCAAATAATATTTCGTTTGTTCTTTCTTTCTTTCTTTCATTCTTCCTTTCTTTTCTTTCCTTTTCTTTTACTTTCTTTTCTTTCTTTCTTTTCTTACTTCCTTTTCTTTCTTTTTCTTTTACTTTCTTTTTTCTTTTCTTTCTTTTTCTTTCTTTTTTTCTTACTTCCTTTTCTTTCTTTTTTTTTACTTTCTTTTTTTTCTTTCTTTTTCTTTCTTTCTTTTCTTACTTCCTTTTCTTTCTTTTTCTTTTACTTTCTTTTTCTTTTCTTTTTCTTTCTTTCTTTTCTTACTTCCTTTTCTTTCTTTTTCTTTTGCGTTTGCTTTCTTTTTTCTTTTCTTTCTTTTTCTTTCTTTCTTTTCTTACTTCCTTTTCTTTCTTTTTCTTTTACTTTCTTTTTTCTTTTCTTTCTTTTTCTTTCTTTCTTTTCTTACTTCCTTTTCTTTCTTTTTCTTTTACTTTCTTTTTCTTTTCTTTCTTTTCTTACTTCTTTTCTTTCTTTTTCTTTTTCTTTTACTTTCTTTTTTCTTTTCTTTCTTTTTCTTTCTTTCTTTTCTTACTTCCTTTTCTTTCTTTTTCTTTTCTTTCTTTTTCTTTCTTTCTTTTCTTACTTCCTTTTCTTTCTTTTTCTTTTTCTTTTACTTTCTTTTTTCTTTTCTTTCTTTTTCTTTCTTTCTTTTCTTACTTCCTTTTCTTTTTCTTTTACTTTCTTTTTTCTTTTCTTTCTTTTTCTTTCTTTATTTTCTTACTTCCTTTTCTTTCTTTTTCTTTTACTTTCTTTTTTCTTTTCTTTCTTTTTCTTTCTTTCTTTTCTTACTTCCTTTTCTTTCTTTTTCTTTTACTTTCTTTTTCTTTTCTTTCTTTTTCTTTCTTTCTTTTCTTACTTCCTTTTCTTTCTTTTTCTTTTTCTTTTACTTTCTTTTTTCTTTTCTTTCTTTTTCTTTCTTTCTTTTCTTACTTCCTTTTCTTTCTTTTTCTTTTACTTTCTTTTTTCTTTTCTTTCTTTTTCTTTCTTTCTTTTCTTACTTCCTTTTCTTTCTTTTTCTTTTACTTTCTTTTTTCTTTTCTTTCTTTTTCTTTCTTTCTTTTCTTACTTCCTTTTCTTTCTTTTTCTTTTACTTTCTTTTTTCTTTTCTTTCTTTTTCTTTCTTTCTTTTCTTACTTCCTTTTCTTTCTTTTTCTTTTACTTTCTTTTTCTTTTCTTTCTTTTTCTTTCTTTCTTTTCTTACTTCCTTTTCTTTCTTTTTCTTTTTCTTTTACTTTCTTTTTTCTTTTCTTTCTTTTTCTTTCTTTCTTTTCTTACTTCCTTTTCTTTCTTTTTCTTTTACTTTCTTTTTTCTTTTCTTTCTTTTTCTTTCTTTCTTTTCTTACTTCCTTTTCTTTCTTTTTCTTTTACTTTCTTTTTTCTTTTCTTTCTTTTTCTTTCTTTCTTTTCTTACTTCCTTTTCTTTCTTTTTCTTTTACTTTCTTTTTCTTTTCTTTCTTTTTCTTTCTTTCTTTTCTTACTTCCTTTTCTTTCTTTTTCTTTTTCTTTTACTTTCTTTTTTCTTTTCTTTCTTTTTCTTTCTTTCTTTTCTTACTTCCTTTTCTTTCTTTTTCTTTTACTTTCTTTTTTCTTTTCTTTCTTTCTTTTTTTACTTCCTTTTCTTTCTTTTTCTTTTACTTTCTTTTTTCTTTTCTTTCTTTTTCTTTCTTTCTTTTCTTACTTTCTTTATTTTTCTTTCTTTCTTTTATATCTTTCTTTTTTATTTTCTTTCTTATTTTGTACATCATTTTTGTTGTCATTTCTTATTCAATTCTATCTTCCTTTTCAGTCTCCAATCTTCTTATAAATCTCTGCGTCCAGGTGCGATCAGTTGAGAATGCTGTCTCATATCGGAAACTATAGATCGACATTTGTTTTTACCTTTCACTTCTTTAGGCTCGCTACAAGTCATCACTTGGGTGGTTGCCTCATTGTCAGGGCGTTATTTCTGCCGGTGGTGGAAAGGTAACACCCATCTACAATTACATTGCTTTCTTTTGTTAAACTTATTCGGACGTCGTCATTACATTCTGCTATCTATCTATCTATCTATCTATCTATCTATCTATCTATCTATCTATCTATCTATCTATCTATCTATCTATCTATCTATTTATCTATCTCATATCTTCAATCTATCCATGTCCGAGTTTGGGAATTACATCAATGTTTAAACTAGCAGGGAATCTGCAGACGGCATGTGGTCTAGTCTCAATGTATTGAGAAGAAAGAATGGAGAGTGAGTCCTGGGTTTGTAGGGGAAGTAATTGTGTTGAAAAATACGAAAGGGGAAGTAAGAAGGTTAGGATAATTCGAGATAAGAAAATGGGTTTCGTTTATGTTTTCCCTTCAAATACAGCAAAAGCCAACAGGCGTCACCCTTGTGTGATATATATATATATCACTTTTTACTATCACTGCGAATCGGTAGGAGATTACTTGTCGGACTGCGATATGGCGCTACAATGTAAGACTTTCCACCAGGCAGTATCGTATCTAATTGAAATCTACACTGTATTTTAAAAGTTGGGAATTTTGCTGACGCATGCACATGTAATCAGGCGTATATTAAATAGGTAAGAGTCTTTGTGACAAAGCGTCGGGCTGAAAATCTAAGATTATTTTCAACTTCCAACTCACACACGGTTTTTTTTTAAGGTTTGTGACACCTCAAATCAACTCGTCCTGGGTAAGATGATAAACTACATCCGCGTCCTGAGTAAAACGATAAATTACGTCCAACAGCAAAGCCTCTGATCAAGAGGTTTTGAGGAGCGTGGAACCACCTCTTAATTGCTGGTGTTCCCAGGTCCACTCTAACGCGGGGTGGTAGCACCTGTTAGGGTCTCAGCTATAGGCAAATAGTTACCCCCCAAACCGGTGTCTGAACATTATAAAAGTGTAAAAATAGATTTTAATACCAGAAATACTTTGGAAAAATTATTACCAGCAATATATTTTTGAAAAAAAATATTACCAGCAATACATTTTCTGAAAAAATATTACCAGAAATAGATCTGTTGAAGAAAGGAATATTACCAGAAATAGATTTTTGAAGAAAAAATATTACCAGAAATAGATCTTCTGAAGGAAGGAATATTACCAGAAATAGATTTTTGAAAAAAAAAAATATTAACAGCAATAAAAATTCTGTCGGCATTAAATAAACCATTGAGGTTGATATGTCGTAAACCAAATGAAACCAATCTAAACCAAAACCTCAAATCAACATTTCATTTAACAGTTATAGCTTCCATTCTGTAATAATAATCTATAAATATTTTGAATGAATAACGTTTAATTTATTGTTTTTGCCCCAAATATCGTTATGTGCCTTTTTTTATCATTAAATGATGTCAAATTTGCTTCAGACCACATAAAAATTGTTTTGCGTTTATTGTGATGGATGTTGTATCAGTTTAATTCATTGATTCTCAACACTGAAAATAGAAAAATAAGTGTATTATGTTAATGGTATTGTGGTATTGTGGTATTGTGGTAATGGTACTATTAACCGTTTCCTTATTTGACATTCGATAACCGAACGGCCTACTATTAACTGAAATTTATAAAATATTTCTCTGCAACAATTTTTCAGGTTTTTCAAGTCCCGTAACTGTTATCGTCCTTTCCATTACTGATGAGGCTTTCCTTCCTAACCTTTTGTTTGAAGTCTTATAGAACATCTTGATTATGACAATATTCTCTCTTCGAATTACATTCTCTATCTCTTTAAGTTGTTGCGCGAATGTGATGTGGCTTCTGTTATTGTTGCAATACTATGTGATGCTGTAGCGCCAATCCAAGAGGTTAAAAAAAGCATAGTCCTCGTTAAGACTTACATGCTTCATTCGCTGAAAGCCATTTTTATTTATTGATCTAAGAAGGTAGTTGTAGACAGCCAACAGCTTAGATATTTCTGAACGAGTTTGGTGTCATGGTACTCTTGTAAAAGTCTAAATCTGACGAAATTATTTAAGGACATGATTCTAAGTATTAATTGTTTTGATGTGTGACTTCCATGTAAAAGAAACAAAACACATATTGAACACTATTAAAAAGTTTTGATTTTGAAAGAAATTGTTATGGTTGTTGAAAAATTGATAATTTATAACAATGTAGAATACGAGAGGTCGAAAATGAAGCAAAAGAAAGCTCCATTAACTCTACTTAAGACTAGTCTCCCCCCAAAGAAGTTGATGCTGTACATTTGAAGGTTTTGGAACAGAGACCTTTACTATAAGTTCTTTCTGAAGACCAAGCGAAGGCAACAGTAGACGACGAAAAACTTGCGCAAGATTAAAAGAAAAATAACAAATACTGACTTCTTGACTAAGGTTTTATGTACGACATTCCATAAATGATATTAATTTTTATTAAGCTTTTCTTTTAGTAAGTTCCTCTGAGGTTGTGAAAATGCACATAAGCCTTGGATTTCTTAAAAAATATTCTTAAAATATCAGCATGCGTTTTATATTCCAACACGCATCTTATACTCCAATATCTGCCAGTACAAGACTAACACCTAAAAACAACTGTCCTTTGATAATCATAGAATTAAAGATATGATTATGAATGATTAAATTAGGATGAAAAATCAAAATATGCTTATATATATATATATATATATATATATATATATATATATATATATATATATATATATATATATATATATATATATGATTATGAATGATTAAATTAGGATGGAAAATCAAAATATGGTTGAGATATGAAAATGAGGATCAGGGAAATTGAAGAATTTTATGCCACACCAAAAACTGGATTCGAAAAGAATTCTAAAATTCAGAAATGGTCAGATTTTTATGAATGATTCGGGCTGAAAACTTTTCCACACCTTGTTTATGTATCGATGAATCATCCGTTTACTAGCAAAAGCAAATAAAAACCTATGCATAATCTCTAAGATTATTATTGAAACTTAATGCAGTACAAGACATACGTTCTTGCTGCTCAGGATAGGTACCCCGAAATGCCAATCGTAGAATGTTTCGAAAAAAGTGGTTACAATGGCTAAAACAAAGAAAGTGCTTGCTAACACCATATTCTAAAAACGTTACGCCATCACTCATAATAAAAATGAAGAATTTAGAAAGAGTTTCAGTGCCATGGATTAATGGTCAGCGGCACGAATTGAGGAATCGGAGAGTCGAGTTCGAATTCCAGTCGAGTTCATTACATTCCCTTACGTGCTAATACCCTTGAGAAAGGCATGAATCCATATCTCCCGACACATCTATGGGTAAGTAGCAGAACAGACTGAGTCCTGGAGCTTTAGTTGGTGGCTAGTCTAGAAGAAAAACTCTGAATTAAAATAAACCTAGAGAGGCTGGGGCTCCGTCAGGCTACCTTGCCCAACAGACAGCACATGTACTACGACTGTAGTACATATGCTGGTCCTACGAGTCTCGGGGGTTATGGGTCTCAAGATCGTGACCGTACCATGTTGTTTATACCTTGTATTCGAAATGTAATAGGACACTAGGGTATTACATATTGTATTTACCGTAACAATTAATGAACAGTGTTAAATTAGAGGCAAAACATCGGAATCTAATAAATGCTGCGACTGCTATTTTATCGTGGTAAGTGTAGATATACAGATATTTTAAGACATTTTTAATGTTTATACGTTCTTTTTAAAGATACAAATATTTAAGTAAATGCTCTGTTTATAATAAACAGTATTAACAACATTTACCGGCCTGAATATCCGAGAAATTTCCATAGACAATATTCATCATCCGACCGGAATCGAACCGGCATCCTATACGGTACTTACATATAGCTTGACGTGCCTTTAACCGATTGCGCCACAGAGGAGCGTTTCGGTTAGCAAGGTCAATTTCATTCATATCTGCTCAATGCGTATCCAAATGTAAACAAATGACGTCCCACATTATGAAATGGACAAAGTCCGACAATTATTTTTTAACACATTTTTTATGTTTATATACAGATATGTTGCATGATTTGTTTATGTAGTTAATATCCGGGAGCTTAAAATGTTGAAATGCATTCAAGGAAAGAACTAAAATCCAGATATTGCTGGATTGAGTCGTACAAGGGTGTAACTTCAACTTGTGTAAAAATTTCAACATAAAAATGAAGCTTACACCGTTAGCAAAAAAAGCCTACACGCAACGTACTATTTAACAGATCATGAAAATAAGCGCGAACTTTTGTACTTCGTGTGCAGTACTTTTAAAAAGGCAAAGTGATACCTCACAAGGGACTATATCGAAGGAGGCAGTAGAAACGAGGTAATAAGGTTAGAAATATTTTTTTCTTTGGGTGGTTCACGCCTCAAAAAACATTTTCCATATTGGTTGCTACATACCAGAAATTCGCACAGACATTAAATCAAATTCAGAAATTGAATTTATTAAGAAATTTATGGGTGAAAATGTATACCCGCTTGATATTGTGGAGGCGGACATTCGTTAAAAAAATGTTGCCTTTTATAAAACTTAAGTTGATTGGAATTGTTTATTTGCATATACCTTGGATTGGTGATGGTTGCAACAGCTTTGATCGGCAAATTTCTGCTGGTGTAAAAAGGTGTTATCTGCCATAAATCGATCTAAAAGGAAGTTCTAACTCCGCAACATTTTCGGTCCATTATTTATTATTTGAAATGTCCGTGCGGCGCTAACAGGTCTTAGGTTGTAAGTAAGGATTTTCCGTATTTTTTGATTTGTAATTTTTTTGTGTCATCTAAATTTTCTTCTGTTTCCGTTTTTGTTTATGTGTTATTTTATTTACAGCCTCTATATTCAGCTGACTATAATTCACCGATACCATTTTTGTTTGTCTAACTTCGCATAAAGTCCTGAGTATGACGATAAACTATATCGTTTTAGCTAATCAGAGTCTTTAGTTATTATCCATATAAATATAGATATACATTATATAATGGACAAAGTCCGACAATTATTTTTTAAAGACACTTTTTTGTTTATACGTTCTTTTTTATAGATACAAATATTTAAGTAAATGCTCTGTTTATAATAAACAGTATTAATAACATTTACCGGCCTGAATGTCCAAGAAATTTTCATAGAAGATATTCGTTCTCCGACAGGAATCAAACCTGTATCCGATACGGAACCGTCATATAGCCTGACGTAATTTTCGCCACAGAGAAGCGTTTCGGTTGACAAGGTCGATTTTACTGCTTTTAAACTACAATCTTCCATGAATCTCACGTACATTCATATCTGCTCATGGCGTATCAAATGTAAACAAATGACGTCAAACATTATGAAATGGACAAAGTCCGACAATTATTTTAAGATATTTTTCTATGTTTATACATTCTTTTTATAGATACAAATATTTAAGTAAATGTTCTGTTTATAATAAACAGTATTAAACAACATTTACCGGCCTGAGTGTCCAATAGATTTTCATAGAAAATATGCGTCCTCCGACAGGAATCGAACCTGTATCCTATATTGAACCGTCATATAGTCTATCGAAGTCGAATATTTTCTATGAAAATTTCTCGGACATTCAGGCCAGTAAATGTTGTTTAATACTGTTTATTATAAGACAGAGCATTTACTTAAATATTCGTATCTATAAAAAGAATGTATAAACCTAAAAATGTCTTAAAACATAGATATCTAACAGAAAATTTCACATGACATTATACTTGATCCAAGTTTCATGATAATTTTCAAATATATCATGACTAAATAAACTAATAAAATCCACACACACACACACACACACACACACACACACACATATATATATATATATATATATATATATATATATATATGAAAGAGGACACTGAGGTCAAGACAGAGTGTCAACAGTCTACTCATGCTTCCGGTCATTATATATCTCTCACTGTCTCTCTCTCTCTATATCTATCTATCTATCTATCTTAATGATTAATAAAGATTATATTTCGCTAACAATTTGCCGTCCTGGTTAACTCTGGAAGCTTTTGTTTTTAATCTAAGTATTCTCTGTAATCATAGTGTTCGGTGTCAAGAGATCGAGCATAAATAATAATGATAATTTATTACTAATAAATAGAGTTTGTCGACTACCCAGAAATACATTCGCTCGTCAGAAGACTGAACGGAAAAATTAAAGAGTCAATGTAATTCCCTGAAAATCAGAGTAGAATTTATTATACATGCATACATCTCTCTCTCTCTTTCTCTCTCTCTCTATATATTATATATATATATATATATATATATATATATATATATATATATATATATATATATATATATATATATATATATATATATTATAATAAAAAGAAAGAGCAGAATAAGATATATAATCCGGTGTTCTTCAAATTTAATTATATAATTAAATTAAAAGCATTAGTTTATAATTTCTTGTTTCCAAGGCTACAGAGAAATTGTAACTTTAGAAACAAGAAATTATGAATTATATGTGCGTTTAAAACTCAGTAAATTTCAAAATAAGTTATTCCAAAATTCGCTTGAAGATGAAACAGAATTAATGCTCTTAATTTAATCATATAATTAAATTTAAAGTTTTTAGCTTCGGTTTTTGAAACATGGTTATTACTGTGTAGCGAAGAAACCATATTTTAAGTCAGTTTAATTTATAATATACACACACACACATATATTTATATTTATATTTATATATAATTTTGCGAACGAAAAGTGACTTTTGCAACAAGAAATGGATTATTTTATTTTACGTAATCCTGAACAGACTAAAAGAAACAAAAACAAATCGTCGAAAATTTATATTCCTAGTCTCAGTGCAGTATGTTGTCAGACATACTGCACTCGGCTTCATATCTCTTCAACAACTCCAGCAGAAATGTAGAAACCAAAGACAATTACGCTACGTTGCTTTCATTGAAGACCTTTCAGGTTGTGTGCAGCGAGGACCTGTTCAAAATCATTGCGAGAATTGGTTGTTTCCCTAGGCTTCTTCCGATAGTTAAATCATTTAACACTGACGTTGAAAGGCGTCGTTAAGTCTGACGGGTTTTATTCGGAGTCCGTCAACATCCGCAGCGGTGTGAAGCAGATCTGCGTGTTTGCCCTGCTCGGCATCTTCACGGTGATGTTGAAGTACGCTTTTAGTCCAAATGTTGCTATCAACCATTATACCAGATCGGATGATGAGATGCTTCACAGTCAGGACCAGCTAAGGTTCATGCGCTGCTCAACACGTCATGTTTGTAAACGACGCAGCATTAATAACACACTTCGAATAGCAACTGCAACGGCCCATGAATAGTTTCAACAGCCCGTGATAACACTTTAACTTGACCATCCGCTTGAGCAAGACCAACGCGTTCGACTAGGGCGCTGTGCCGTTAACATCAACAGCTATGAACTGTAGTCTATGACTTTAAATAACTCAGCTACATACTCAGGATCTCAAATGATGTATCGAATGAACAGCTTCATTGTGTGTGTATATATATATATATATATATATATATATATATATATATATATATATATATATATTATTGTCATCCACAGACAGCCTGTTTCGCTGTATCACAGCACTTCAGTGTGGCTAGACGTCCAGTTGCCTTTAGCTAGGATCGAAACCCGACTCAATTGGCGTCAGTCGGAAATTCTACCAAGCCGTCGGCGCACGGCAGGGTGAATTTTAGCGTATTTATTTTTAGATAAACACACAGTGACCGAGAGGACTCAATTCGCTTTTGCTATATCAGCCTTAATAGTCACTGTTTACAAACCCACGCTTCCTTCCCCAGAGAGCTCAACCGAAATTAATTTTTCAGGAGCCTATATATATATATATATATATATATATATATATATATATATATCTTCATTATAATTGAGAGAATAGAAAACTTCAGAGCAGATAACATTAGAAAGATGTTAGAGTTCCATGAAAATAAGTGGATACGACGTTTAAAAACGCACTCCCAAGACGGGCTTAATAACAAATTTAACTATATAGATAGTATTAATATATAACCCCCCCAAATCAGGACATATCCACATTTCTCACCCACGCAGACATGCTTACGGAGGTGTTGAGGCCTCACACTTATACACACACCCACACGAATATATGCACTAACACACGTCATACTCACTCAGTCCCTAAGAACCAAATAACACACACACACTTAACAGAGACACATCCCCTTTCCAGGAACTAATAAACCTGTCAAAATGACCAAGGGAATTCAGAGCAGCATGAATCCACCCAGCTCTTATCTTAAATAACTTAAAAGAGACTGTTTGACCAACACAAGGACTGACCAAAATTCATGTTAAAAATTAAAAAAAAAAACAGATGAAAACTACAGACAAATGTTCATTTTCTCCATCAAGACATTCATTTCTGTCGTTCATTGCTACCAGCAAGCAGAAAATTATTTTTCTCCTGATGATGGCCATGTTGGCCGAAACAAGCCGAGGAATCTAAATGAAATAATAATAAAAACGAAGGAATATTAATATACAACCCAGTGTGTCTGAAGATTTTAATTTTTTAATATTTTTTATTGTTCAATATATATATATATATATATATATATATATATATGTGTGTGTGTGTGTGTGTGTGTGTGTGTGTGTTTGGGTATGCGTATAATGGTCTCTTCCGTCATTTTCGATGTATCCAACAATTCAGCTCCGAGACTACACCGGACATATGATTTGATTATAGTGTTCGAACTCGGACCTCCGACTTCTTGTTCCGACGTGCTAACCATTACATAACATGCACTTCCATGACTAATATATTTGATAAATTGTTATGGATAAAACGCTTTTTGTGTTCATAGATAACGTTTTTTAAATTTCTGAAAGTTTCTTCACTGTATTGTAAGGAGCAGTTATGAGAGTTTATTTTATATATACCTGCTTCAGAATTATTATGATAATTTTTGCTTCTGATCGTATCCATAATAGTTTGGGATGTAGTTGTAATAATTTTGATATTGTTAAGATTGGATAATTTGTTTTGGATTGTAGATTTTAGCGAGTTAGCAGGTAGTATTATATGTCTGTTTTTATCTGGTTTATTGTCGTTGTTATCGTTGTTAATAATATGATTATTGATTTTGTGGATGTATTTTGTATGTCTTTCTCTTACTGTTACGTATGAAAGAATTGATGATGGTATTGAAGGTGTTCTGGAAAGTGTCTTCTATTTCTTCATCAAATGCATTAGTAAAATACAAATAGAAACAAATTCAACCACAATTTCAATCTATAGAATGCCACACATATTCAAGCAGAAAGTAAGTTACTTAGACGTAAAATTCTTCAGAGTGCCGTTATAGAATCTTATCTAACTATAAATCTGCGCCCTGGATTTTTCAAATATCTCCTTTCCTGAAAGAAATACTCTTTTTCCCAAGCCAACATTCATGACTATCAAAATTAAAAGAAAACGGTTAAAATCATAACCTATTATTTAAAATGTGTAATGTATAGATTAATAACAAAGTAAAATAATAGAAATAATAATTACATTATAAAAAATTCAGCAACAAAGACATTTACTTACTTTTGATTATTAGACATTAAATTTCATCACTTGGCATCTTCCATAATTTAATATAATAATTTCATCACTTAGCATCTTCCATAATTTACTTTTCAGTTAGCCTTATGTAAATTTATGAGCTTTCTCAAATCTACAATTTAAAAACAAAAACTAACGGTATGTTTACATTTGTTAATGATACTTGCTGCAAAATAAAATCCTTACATTTTACTTGATAGAGTCCAACAGAGGACGAAACGCGTCGGCTAAAAAAAGTTTCCCTTTTCTTTTTATTGATATTGTTTTTTCAGAGATATATTTTATTTATATGTGTAATTTTACATAAACACACACACACACACACATGCACATATATATATATATATATATATATATATATATATATATATATAGATACACAGCACACATGGCCTGAAGATTGCGTTGAAACATGAAAAAGACTGTTAAAACTCGGTGTTGACCTCAATGTCCATTTCATATTTACAAAAACTTTGTCACTAATATTGTGCTCTTTAGTTCATAAAGAGACCATAGCTTAAAACTATATTAACCAATTGGGCCACAAAGGAGCGTTCGGTTAGCAAGGTCAATTTTACTGTTTTTAAACTACAATTCTCCATGATTTTCTCTCATTCATTCATATCTGCTCAATGCGTATCCAAATGTAAACAAATGACGTCACACATTATGAAATGGACAAAGTTCGACAATTAAGGCACATGAGGCTAGATGACGTTTCCGTATAGGATACAGGTTCGATTCCTGTCGGAGGCCTAATATTTTCTATGAAAATTTCTCGGACATTCAGGCCGGCAAATGTTGTTAATACTATTTATTATAAACAGAGCATTTACTTAAATATTTGTATTTATAAAAAGAACGTATAAACATAAAAAATGTCTTAAATAATTGTCGGACTTCCTATCTGTTGATTTCTTTTTAATGTTTTGAATGAAATTTTTGAAAACTTGAGACATGAATACGTGTATAAATCTACAACAAATTTTTCTCTTTCAAAATGTTGAATATCAATGATTCAGCACTGGTCACAAATAAATGAAGGAATTGGTAACTTACAAATTGATAATGAGAAAAATGTTAAAATCGCATATTAGTGTTATGGCAACTACAAAGGGTTGAGACAAAACTTTATGATTCTGATATTCATATCAAGGCATTTGAATACTTTGTTACATCTCAGTAATTATATAATAGGCTTCAGGATGATTTTAAGTTACCCAGTGTGAGAACATTATCGGATTTGGTATTAGAAGTTTAAAAATTAGATGACTTTCATTTTCTTGGTGATATCTTAATGAAATCTCTGAAAATCAGAAAAAAAGGTGTATTCTTTTAGTTGATAAAATTTATGCCACCGTTACTCTACAATATCATGGGGGAAATGTATTTGGTTTGGATGAAAACTTCGAGGGTTAAGCAAAAACAGGATCGGGCATCATGGTAAAAGGTTTAAATGGTGGATCAAAAATTTTATATAAATTTTGATCCCAGTTGCAAAATTAGAGGGTAGCATTTTTCTATGAACATTTTTTTATATATTGTTGATGCAATCAAGCAGTCAAGCAATTGCAATTGTATGTGACAATAACAAGACCCATCAATATTTTTTTCAAAAAATTTGATATTGATTTTAATTAGCCTTGGATAACTAAAAATGGCTTTGTGATTATGTCCACCTTTTTAAAAATATTCGGAATGACTTGATTACTGAAGCTACTTCTGAATTATTGTTTTATTCTAAAGGCAAAAAATGTCAGAAAAATGGAAAAAATGTAAAATTGTAAAATGTCTTTTTGTGTATGAAAAACACGATTCGTTAAGCTCTCGAAGCTAACTGAAGTAGAAGTTTAGCCAAAACCTGTTTATCGACAAAATGTTTATCATTTTTAAAAGTTTTGTGATCAAACTGTAACTGTCATTAAAACACACGGGTTATTAAATGGGGAGTTAATTTCATTGAAAAATAAAAAAATTTTTGTGTCAAAGAAATATATGGTGACACTAAGAAAAATGATCCACTGAAAAAGGTGGTATCAGATTCAGGTGATAAACATTTGTTATTTCTTTCTAATTCTGGAAAAAAGACAAAAAAGAATAAGAGAAAACAAGGGAAAAGAATGAAATTATTAATAAGAGATACTTGTTTAACCATTGGACACACATGACATTGATCCAAACCGTGTATTTCTGTTAGAGAAAGTAGCACATAATGAATAGTTTTAAATCTTCTATCTATCTATCTATCTATCTATCTATCTATCTATCTATCTATCTATCTATCTATCTATCTATCTATCTATCTATCTCATTCAGTTCTCTCTCTCTCTCTCTCTCTCTCTATCTATCTATCTATCTATCTATCTATCTATCTCAGTCTGTCCATATCTATCTATCTATCTATCTATCTATCTATCTATCTATCTATCTATCTATCTATCTATCTCAGTCTGTCCATATCTATCTATCTATCTATCTATCTATCTATCTATCTATCTATCTATCTATCTATCTATCTATCTATCTCATTCAGTTCTCTCTCTCTCTCTCTCTCTCTATCTATCTATCTATCTATCTATCTATCTATCTATCTATCTCAGTCTGTCCATATCTATCTATCTATCTATCTATCTATCTATCTATCTATCTATCTATCTATCTATCTATCTCATTCAGTTCTCTCTCTCTCTCTCTCTCTCTATCTATCTATCTATCTATCTCAGTCTGTCCATATCTATCTATCTATCTATCTATCTATCTATCTATCTATCTATCTATCTATCTATCTATCTATCTATCTATCTCAGTCTGTCCATATCTATCTATCTATCTATCTATCTATCTATCTATCTATCTATCTATCTCAGTCTGTCCATATCTATCTATCTATCTATCTATCTATCTATCTATCTATCTATCTGTTTGTATACTCATATTTACAATGTATATGTGTTGTATACATAAAAAGAAGCGAGCCACTTATCAGTCTGATACTGAGTAGTGTTTTGAGTAATTCACCCTCGTCTGATAGGAGGTCCTAATTAAAAAATGTGTGTGTGTGTGTGTGTGTGTGTGTGTGTGTGTGTGTGTGTGTGTGTGTGTGTGTGCATGCATGTGCATGGTGGGGGAAAGAATATGATATTTTAATATCTGCACTGAATTGCCTTTTCTTTTCTTACGCCATTTCTTCTCTTCCGGTTTTTTCAATACCAGTTCTGGAGAAATGTAGCGAGCTATTTATTTTTGTTTATTTAGAAAGATCTTAAAATGCTTGAGGTAAATGTGTAAATAAACTCTCTCTCTCCCTCTATCACACACACACACACGCACACACACACACACACACACACATATATATATATATATATATGCAAGCTTCATTAAATATGACAGACGAGGTGCTTTGATTAAGTTTTTTATATCATTTCTCGTATGATCTTATAAATTGTTTCTTTTCAGTAGATATTATACAATACCTGTCCAATTTTTTAAATTTTTCCGAGCGCTTTCGGCTATACATTTAGCCATTTTCAAGGATGGAATATATCTACTGTTAACTGGAAAAGGATTGTTGTATATATATATTTAGTATTATAAAATGTTTTATTAATAAAACACAGTTAACATTCAGAAGAAAAATGGCTTTGTTTGAATGACTAAGCAATTGAACTATGAAAACAACCAACAAAACTATCGCTTATTTATAAAGACCACAAAAGACGGGACTAGAAATGAATAACAAAACAAAGTTATTGAAAACCCATTGATTTTAAAAGTAGATTATGCAAATTATTTACCGCCATTAAATAAGAACTGATAAGCTGGCCAACATGTAAGGTACATGTCGGTGGTTAGAACCGAAAACAATTGTGTTAATGATATCGTTTTACTTGCGGACACACACACATGCACAGATACATGCACACACACATACACACGGAGAGACGATTAATTTTAAACATTCAATTAAGTTTCAGGATATCGAGTAGAAACACACATAAACTTCGACCTTTTTTTATTTTACATATATACGTATCTCTGTGCGTGTGTATGAATATGTATGTTCTGGTGTTAGTAAATGTATATTTCTTCTCACCACGAGACCCGGGTTCGAATCTCACCATGATCGATTTGTCAGGAAGGAGACTTCCTGATGTTATCGGAGTGAATCGAGGTCGATCCCAGCGTACGGTACCTTAGGGAAGTGCCTGAAAACCATACCACGGGTTGATCCAAGCCTTGTAAGTGAAATTGGGTAAACGGAACTCTTGAAGGCCATCGATAGCTCTTCTAGCACAAAGCCACAAGTCATCGTGACCGAGGGCTTGTGCGTGCTGACCTTGATCAAATTGTTGATCACGCTAGATAACACGTTATCTCTCAGAAACTGTAACTACGGTCTGTTCAGCATAGTTGCAGTATAAACCACAGGTGGGCCCTGTGGGTGGTGAGAAAACACAAACGTGCCTGAGCGAGCGTCTGCAATAGGGATTGGCTAGCCGCCGTAGTAGACGGGTATTGTCGAAAACGATTGACCAGCGATTTATTTTTTTAAAATTTGCTTATTTATGCGTTCATGCATTCGCGTGTGTATCTATAAATGCACATACTTTCATTTATATGTACGCCATGTCAGATTTTATTATAAAAGTTAATATTTTCATAATAAAGTTGATATATTATTTATTTGCAACAATGTAGAAAATGTGGTCGGAGTCCGATGACTGGCGGCAAAAGGACATTTCAGTTCTCCCTACCCTGTCATTAACTCATCTAATCGCATTTACTAACACAATTAGGAGAAGAGGAAGAATAAAATATGATTGCGATATGAAAATCAAATAACTGTAAAAGTGAGAAAGGCAAATGCAGTGAAATAAAAAATTGAAAAAAGGATCGTTAAGTATAAACTCCGTTTATAAGTCTTAACAAATGAAAAACAAGCGTATTATACATGGAGCTTCGCTAGCACGTCTCAGAAACGTAAAATCCCTAACTGGTCACATCAAGATGCTACTTTAAGTTATTCTCTTTAACAAGACAAAATTGTGCCATCAACTCGGCTTTAGAGTCTAGTCTCTCTTTCTCTTTATATCTCTCTCTTTCTGTCTTTCCATTCTGATGCTTATAATTATGTGACCAGATAATGGAAATGAAAAAAAAATTAGATAAATCACCCTGAAATTCCTTGATTAGCAGCTCTTGAATAATCATTCACTTCATGGTTAATAATCACAGAATAAAATTGTGTTTCTTCTTATCGAGCTACTCGTCCATGTTGCTACAAGCAGAAATGGCCTACAAATAAAAAAATTAAAGCATGCGACCCATGTAGTCTTCAACAAACACACACAGCTGGTGTAGAACCAGGCGGCAAAAAAAGGTGTGTTCGCTGGTATCATCCATGTCACAGTAGCGGAGGCATTCTAGCAAAACAATTTGTTCCGCTTTTTGCCAACCCAGAATTATCAGCCAGGTGAGGGATACCTCGTCATTATTGAAGCATTTCAACCAAGGCGCACAAAATCATAGGGAGCGATATTCTCCTTCGTCAGACCGATCACCGTGATCAAATTGTCTCGTTCGGCTCTCCTTACTAACACTTGATAAAATGCCTTTCTCAATAACGACCGGGTTTCAGAGGCCAGTCTCAGAGCATATCAATATTCACTGGAAAGAAAACCCCATTCATTTTGAAAGAAACAACGAACAACCCACCCCATCATCCAAATGCTTACCTGGCACTTTCCTTCGAAAATTTACTGTTATTTTCATATTGTGTGTACCTCTGTTCAAGGGCATGTAACTGTAAGGTTTGCCAACGGATTTTGATATTCAGCATCTCCTGACCGCGCCCTGAAAGATGGAAGCAACAGATACCGCGATACACAGTCAGAGTGAGCTTAAACAGGGTTCTTTTTAGCTAAGCGAGTCTGATAAAGGATAAAGGGCTAGACATGCGAAACGCACATCTCAGCTTTGCTTTTCCAGGAAAGATTATTGAAATCTGAGATCAACTGCAGATTCAAACAGCGACAAATTCTTCTCTAGCTGGAGGTTGGAACGGACGCTGGGTATCTTGCACGTCCCACCTGTCCAACTGAAGAGGCCGAGCAGAGAACAACGTGCCCAACCCCAAACCAATACACATACGGCGATTAAACTTGGACCCAGCTACCATCTCGGACAACCGAAATAATCAATCCCGGAATTGCTTGTTACAACCACAGAGACACTCTGTACAAAAAGAATGCTTAGCAAAGATGGAGGCGCCAGGTAACGTGATTCGGCGTAAGTCATGGTCCAACCACAAATTGCCCAGGAAAGTTCTAGCGCAAAGACGTACAGATGCAGGGATTGAACTCACAATTGCTACGAAACGATTTATGTTTGAACCAATGCTTTAATCCAAGACGGCTTACGGTTAAATCATGTTGAAACCCCGGTTCATGTACGATCGCCAAAGTTAAGCAACGTCAAACCTGATCAGTACCTAGATGGGTAACCGTTTGGGAATACCAGGTGTTGTAAACATATATGCGGTTGGTTTTATGGATAAAGACTTGGAATTATTAATCGGGGAGCCGAATCTCAATTTTAGTTGTGTTCGTTATATTTACTTAGGCGCAAATATCCTTGGGAAAGGCATGAATCCACCTTTCCCCGCTCAATCAATGGGTCAATTACTAAGATTTGTATCACTAAACGATTATTATCTCCCCACCCTAATTCTTACAATCTAAAGATATTTTCCGGTTTTAAATAACCTATAAAGGGTTGATAAACTGAAGAAAACGAATGAATCAATTAATTTAATCCAAGTGGTAATGTTTGTCTGAAAACATATTTCGTCCCCTGGCAGTAGTGAGCCCAATCCATGGATAATGTTGAAAAAGTCACGTGCTCTGCTTCAATGGAAGACAAAGAAACCAAAGGTGAATAAGACTCTGGTGAATATTAACTGATATGAAATATCCTCCAAGCCTCGCTCGATTGAATAAAGGATTTAAATTCCAGGAAGGTTACAAAGTCCGTTGACAACAAACACCTGGGGAAGTTATGAGTTTAACAGCCGCGACGAGAACGTTGTTCTGAATAGCAAGGCACATAATAATAGTAATTACTCGTCTAAAGATTTCCGACATAAATTATTCGCAGGACTTTTAACCCCGTGGTTAAAAATCGCGATCAAGAACCAAGCGGTAAAAGTACCCACAATATCACGATGGGGTTGATTCGATGAAAAAAGCAAACCGCTAAGTGTTGTCACTTAGATAAATTGGAATGCTTTCTCTTTTATTGAAGCATTTTACAGTCTGCATGTCGGATATACATTACACGAGAAAACTGTTCAAGTGAAACATCACGAATTTAAATAAAAATAAACTGAGAACAAGTAAAACCTCTCGACAGTACATTTTCATAGACACCTGCAATATGCCAGGTCCCTTTCAAACAACGTATATCATACTAAAGCGCTGAAGGTGACGAAGAAATACTTTTAGACTCTGTCTATAGCCCTCGTATACAGGTTTATGGGATATATATGAGTAGAGGTGGGTGATATTGTACCTCAATGTCTGATTAAATCCTTCTACCATGGGTGGTGGGCGTGGCTACTGCGGCTTTCTTTTCAACGGTCGAGGCTGATGGAAGAGTTGGTTGTTCGGCTATTCATCCACAGACAACATTCGGGGAGATGAATAGTCTGCAGTGTCAGCATGTCGGGATTTTTGCCCAAAACAATGACAAGTAAATTCCTGCCATCGTCTATACAGTTGGGAATGGCGTTGAAAGCATTCATGTCGCTCATTAGGTCGAAACACCACTTTCCGCGTATGCGGTCAACATTCACGGTTTGACGAAGAAAGCTGGGGCCGCCACACGGGTCAGTCCTTAAACCTTGACGTTTTACGCGGAATAAACTTTATTTTTCTGGTTAGTGCCAAACAACTTTCCGGTATAAACAACAGTATATGTCCCAAGTAAAAAAGGTTGTATTTTTTTTATTGCTTTTTAAACTTTTTATATTATACTTAGCAGTGATTTGATCTCATAGTTTTTGTGAACTTTACAATCTTAATTGTTTTTCTTTCATCCATAAAGGTAAACATAATTCTTTTCTCGATGACCCTCATTTCAGGCAGATCAACCATCCTCATTTATTGTGAGTGCACTGCTGAACCAATTGGACCATATCGATTAAAAAGAAAAGAAAAGATAATTAAAAGTGAGTCCCAACTTATCATTTCCATACGTCATTGTTCTTGGGTGTATTTTCTCGTTTCTTCGTCAATTTTCTTTCGTATGTTAGTCTTTTTGTACCTCCCTGTTTTGCCTAGACATTCGTCATTTACTGAAAAAAAAAACCTATCCTCCGAGGCTGCGAAAAAGTTGCTGCGTCGTCCTAGTTGAGGTAAATCCATTCAGCACAGATCTATTGAAGTTCTCAGTCCTGTAGTTACGAATCCTTCGACTAACAAAGCAGAAGAAAATCATGACGACCCGTTAAAGTCTGAAAAATCGATACGGAAAAAAGAAAAGCGACGTTGCTTGAATTTCCAAGCTAAAGAGAGGAAAGGATAAAGAAACATGTCACGGGTAAACGAAAAAGTCGAGTAAAAATATCTAAGCAGAAGTGAATGACTACCAAAAGTTTTTTAAAAAATCGGTAAACATCGTCAGAAAACAGTGCTAAGCTGTTATGTTATATCTCATCTGCTATATAGCAGTAAATACTGAACAATTTCCTCACTGATGAAGAAGAAACTCGAAGCGACAGAGATATAACTCTATCGACGAATTTTAAGAATATCATAGACAGAACGAGGAAGACTTTATGAAAATAGCAACAACAATGAAATTGATATTACCAGAAAGAGAGAATTTATGGGATACATGATGTGGAAAGAGAACTTGGAGAATCGCAATACGGATGTGAAGAGGTGCGCACTGAGTATTGAAACATTCCGTCTCACATCCCGAACGAATCTACGCAGAGCAAACAGCAATCTTTCTTTCCCTCCCGAGGCCAATCTGATGAGGCGGGATAATGCCGATGGCGTAGGTATGGCATAGTTATAAGATAAAAATGATCTTAACTTGAAAATCATCATCCTCTACCAAGAAATAGGACTCAAGATAAACCTCTCCAAAACAGAAACTATGATCTGGAATTGGAATGAAAGCAGTGATGACACCTAAACTAAATTCACTATAACAATTCAGGGTGTGGAATTGGTAAATACTATAAACACTCCCAATACCTCGGTGTATGGATCAATTATAACAAATGTAATATAGGCGATAATCGAACACAGAAAAGGCTGCGCTAGAGGTAGTTTCGCCCAATACAGCAAATTGCTACAAAACCAAAACCTTTATGTTCTTAAATAGCTTCATCAGATAAAGAGTTTAATTTGGATGTGTTATGTATGACGCCAAACCCGTTCAGAAATATCTAAACTGTGAACAACTACTTTCTCAGATCTATGATTAAAAATGGTTTCGGAATGAAGCCTGTTGGTCTTAGCAATGATCATCAAGACTTCGAATCTTGTAAACAACAGACTTACAAAGAAATTTACCAAATAACAGAAACCACACCATTTGAGGACTTCCAACAGCCAAAATGGATAGAAAATCTAAATCGAAACGAAGATAATGACATAATCAGCTTGCTGATCTTCCACTATACCTGAAATAAAAGGTTAGGCAGGAAGCCCCCATCATTATTGGAAAGCGCGATAACAGATAAGGAACTTGAAAAACATATTCCTGAAAAATTCTTTAAATATTTTCATTTTAAATATTTCAACCGAACATAGCACTGGCTGCTCGGTCAGTGAATGCCGAATATTTCCTTATAAGGAAAAGTTAAAATTACCATTACTCTTACGATTATGAAAGGTTAAGGGTTTTTATTTACTAGAGGTTTTACAAGGCGGTATAATTTTATATTAGAAGGTTATTTCAATATATAACACATCAGAAATCGGCGCCAACGAAAATCGGGGTGAACTTTTGCAATGCTCGGATATATATATATATATATATATATATATATATATATATATATATATATATATATATATATATATATATGTACCAAGTGTAACCGCAAAATTGTCCAAATAGTGTTACAGCATAATTGTCCATCCCACAAAATGTTTAATATCTAAAAAACACAAAACTAATTGAGTTCCCTTTTTCCAGGTTATCAGATAAGACGATCAGCCATCTTGGCACAATTTGTCGTGAGAATCACTGAAAAACCTTTTCAGTTATTCAGCTTTAAAATTGTTTTATGTCTGCACCACTGTCTCTTCAACTGAACAATGATGAGAGAAAAAAGTCATTCAGGCCTTCAGTAATGGTACCAACAATCATAGTCTGGCTTCTATCTTCAAATTCAAGAACCATCAAGAGAACGGTGAATAAGTTTAGAAAAGAGGAAATAGTAGAGAGGGAAAATAGACCAGGAGGTCACAGCAGGAAGAGGGATCGTCATTTCATCTTAGAGCTAAAGAGATCAATTAGAAAAGATCCAACTCAATCCATAAGACGTTTGGCACGTGAGAGAGGAGTTTCAGCTATGACAATCCAAAGAGCAATGAAAAAAAGACTTGAAAATGAAATCGTACGTGAAACCTGTGAGGCAACTTGTTACTTGTTGTGGTAGGATCCACCTAATCTGCATAGGTGACTACCAACTATATAAATAATGGTTGGTACCGGAAGACGAGGGAGGAGGAATCACGAGATCCAACTAGAGACTCTGATCGACTGCGACTAGTCAACACATTCTCCAGGAACGTCTTCCCAGAAATATACAGAAATACTATATGTACTTATTGTGTACACTTTCTTGTTATAATACATTCTTGTTCTAAGTACATTTTGTGTTGCATTATTATTCCATGCAATAGGCGAGATTCAACAATGAGTCAAGACTCAACATTACTCCAGGACAGAAAATTAGAAGTTCAGAGATGGCGAAGATTATCTTGTATCAGTTGGAAAATGATCCTGGAATAATAAACATATATATATATTTCGAATTTATTTCGATATGATGAGCTTTTGATCTTTATCTATGATTAATTAATGATGAACATGTCATTTTCGTTTATGATCGATATCATCACGATTTTCTTTTAAGCTTGGAGAGTAATTATACATTCTTATTGCTCAAAGTAGATTCTAGTAGTGTTATAAAAACATCGGAGAATTCCAGTAAGATAGCTTTAATCATTTCTAAGATACAATGATTCAAATCTTAATCTCACAATTGCTGTTACACGATTTGGACAATTTTACCGTTACACCCGATATATATATATATATATATATATATATATATATGTTGGATTATAAACATTCCAATAATTCCTAATAATTCCTATGTTGGATTATAAACATCAAATAATTCCTTGCTTTGTTTATGATTCACGTATGAATTTAATGTCAGCAGAATCGGCTTAGAAAGGAGACAGTCAGATGTGAATTTGCTAAAATGGAGCCATGTTTCGCTGTGTAGTCTCTCATGGCTGCACAGTATAAAGTACAACTGGTTTGAAGGTGTTTCCTTCAATATAAGGAAAACACAGGTTCTACAACTGCCGAAAGAATCATTCCCTTTATTCGATTGCTTAACCCTATAGAAGTGATATTCAATATTTAAAAATGGCTGTACAGTAGGATTCTAATAATTTAGAAACGGGTTTACATGGTAATTCGGGGCTAAATGCTTTGTTGAAGAAAACTCCTACCCCTTGTTAAAGAATATAATAACGAACAAATTTACTTTTTTAAATTCGGAAACTGGTCCTGCATACGCGCGTCTGTAATTTTAGTAAAATTGGTTCGTGCGAAATAATTAAATCGCCCCCCCCCCTTGTGTTTTCGATCCGTGCTTTTTTTTTGTTTTTTGTTTTGACGCTATCGAATTTCGACGGTGATATTGACCAGCAACAGAAGCTGGAATGGTAAAGTCCATACGTAGGGATAATTTAGAAAGACCGTATGCATTCCTTTTTGCCTACGCCTTTCTCGACTACCCTGTTACATTTACTTTCACAGCCGTATATTTCACTGAATCAAAGGCTTTTTTTTTGCGTAGCGAACTACAACTAAACAAAGTGGTTTGTTATACTCTTTTTTTTTCTCGACCAGTTGGTCTATTGTTTGCAGATTGCCTATTGTTGAGTCGCCACTCCTAAAACCTGCTTGTTCGCGTGGCTGGTTTTCATTTAATGTACTGTTCATCTTTGGAGAATAATTTTAAAATGTTCAATAACAATGAAATGTGCTTTATTATCTCCGTTTTATAAAGACTATAAGTGTTTTTATGCATATGCAGTTATGAGGTATGTACCTGATTTCGAAAGTGTATACTTACAGTGGGAACGAGTGAAATCAAAATATCACTTCAGAAATTGAATGTCCTCTCTTAGAATAAAAACACCAGAAAGTAGAATTACTGTTTCTAGTCTGGAATTTACAAATACTTTTCTTATAAAGTATGGAAATATTTTTACACAATTACTAACCAAATAAAGACCCAAAGGTCGCTCATGGTATAGGCTTATTGAATGAAGTAGTTTTACGCACTTAAAGAATAAATAGTGCAGATTGTGAGGATATGTAGGATAGATAACAATTGACCCCAGACTTGAAGAGGTTAACATTGCAGTGATCGGGAAAGGATCTTCCCGGGAATCTGTTTCCCAAGGTGGCGGCTCTTGGGAAAAGGCTGTTGAAAAGGAACTTTCGAACTTCTAGGATACAAATGGAATGGGGCGATTTGATCTTGTGTACATAGCATGGCAGGTCTTAGCTGTAAATGTTTGAACTTGTGGAAATAAGGAATGTAACTTCTCATAATATTTTTCATGTAAATAGTAATATACTGTTGCGGCCAAAATGTTCAGAACGGCATTGTTTTCATTAGAAAAGTAGGTATAAGTTTTTATCAAAGTTGTTTTATATTCTATAATTTTTACAGACAATAAATACGATATTAATTGTTATTGTCTGAGATTTCGGTGTAATTTGAGAGGATAATACAAAAGTTATGGATGATTTAGTGATTTACTGCAAAACCCATGGAATCGGAATCATCAAATCAATGCGAACGATCCTTTCTTTAGCTGCATAGTATGTACTACGCCAGGGTTACATAGAGTTTTCCTTCTCCTAGAGCAGTTGCCACCCAAGGCTATAGAACTCAGTCTATCCTTCTATTTACCCATAGCTGGGGGAGAAGAAGATTATTCATACTTTTCCATAGAGTATTATCACGTAAGTGAATGTAATGGATCCGACTAGAATTCGAACTCAGCTCTCTGATTTCTCAAACTTCGATCAAAATCTAAGAAGTAAACTGACAATATTCTAAAAAGGTTTTCGCAATTTCGATAATTACACGACTAAGTGACGACAATAAAATGATAGATTTCATAACAGATTAATGGAAGAGAAACAGGCCGAGAAGATGGATGGATGAATCTATTTAATGAAGCACAAAAAATGGACAAATTCCTACGGAATTTTTGCAAATGGAGTTGGGAAATCATTCAAATCTATTTGGTTTGTTTAAATCAATAAGTTAGGAGACAAGCATTGTGTTATGGTCCAAGTTCCTTGTACCACGGTGATGGTTCAAGGTAGAACCAATGAAGAATAACTCGAACACAGGTATGGAATAACACAGATATATTACAAATAGAATATGTACAAAAGAAGTAGAAGTGTTAGTAATAACAATCAGGTTAGGTTAGAGAGAACTATGTTGTCTCGAAGTATCACTATTCCAATGTCTTACAGTAATCGTCTAACGAAACTCTGTCTCTGACTGACACTGAACTGAACTCTGAACTATGACTGCTGCTCCCTCTTGAGGCGCAGTATTTATGATGTCCGGAATAGTCCATTATTATTATGGGTAAGTTCCTAAAACATCCCCCTTCCGAAGCTTTGCGTAGCGGGGGTTTTAATATCTTTTTTTCTTTGGATCTATTTCCAAATCTTCTGTGAACTTTCTTTTTCTAGACAATTTTCTTGGTTCTGGCATTGTTTGCGGTCTTTTTATATCGAATGTATCGAAAATCGTGTCCATTACCTCTTCTTTAGGTGGACCGTTAGCATCCCGTAACGGTCTCTTCCTTATTTGGTTTACGTGTCTTCTATGTGAGAATTTTTGTCCCTGTACTATGTAAACCATAATGCCAATTATTTTCTCAATTGTCCCATGCTCCCATTAAGATGTATTATTTTTATATGCTTAAAAAAAACCCTTTTTCTCTTGTGAGCAATTTTCTTTTTGATGCGTAGGACTCTGTTACTTGTTTCGTTTTACTTTGTAGCAATTTATCAAAAGCTGATCTGATTTTTCTAGCAAACATCACTTCTGCGGGTGATAATGTTGATGGTGTAGAATTATTTGGCGTAATTCGATATACCTGAAGAAATTGCTGTAATGCTTTCTCCGTAGGCACATCGTAGGCTTTTCGTAGCGCTCTTTTGAGAGTGTCAACGAATCCCTCTGCCTGCTCATTTGATCTTGGGTGATAAGGCGGGGATTTTATATGTTTTACTTGATAGATTTCGCAAAACTCTTGGAAGTCTGCCGACGTGAATTGCGTTCCATTATCTGTAACTAGGCAATCCACTACACCAACCCGAGCGAATTTCTCGTGGAGGCAATTTATGATCGTTTCCGAAGTAGGATTTTTGCAACGAAACACCTCCGGCCATTTACTATAACTATCAAATATGATTAAATAGTAAAAACCGTCAATTGGTCCAGCATAATCTGCGTGTATTCTTAACCACGGACAATCAGTCTCTGGCCATGGCTTATGTATGATTGGCGGTGCTTTGGCTGCTAAATTACAACCCTTGCACATTTCCACAATCTGAGTAATATCCTGGTCCATATTCTTCCACTATACATAGCTTCGCATTAGCGACTTCATTCTATTTTTACCCGGATGTCCCCTGTGGAAATCCTTTAGGATTCACATTTCTAGTATTTTGGGAATTACAACCGTTTCGTTGTAAAGTAGCACATTATCGCATAGAGAAAAGCTGTCCAAAATTTGCTCATTTTTTTCTGCAATTTTTGCTTTTGTTTCTTTTATAAATTCGTCGTTTTTGGCTTCATTTTTTATGTCTTGTAGTGTGACTGGAAGGTTTCTAACTGTACAACATAGTACTGTCCTGATATCTTCTTCATTTCTTAAGACTGCGATTACCGTATCCTCCAATGGCTCTGTATTTGTTGGTATAAGTCTCGACAGACCATCCGCATGCCCGATCTTTTTCGTTGGTAAATATTCCAATCTGAAATTGTAGTTCAGAAGAATTGTTCCCCATCTATGTAACCTATTTGCAGTGTAAACCGGTAGACCTTTTTTCGAACCAAAAATTGTTAGTAACGGTTTGTGATTCGTCTACCATAGATGTACCTATGAAACCTTGTGACTGCGATGTTAATTCCCAGAGGTTCTTTCTCTATCTGTGAGTAATTTTTCTCCGCTGGTATCAGGGTTCGAGAAGCATGTGCGATGGGTTTTATTGTCCCATCTGGCATTTTATGTAATATACACGCGCCGACTCCGTAGGCGCTCGCGTCACTTGCTACAATAATTTCTAGTTTGGGATCGTAATGTGACAAAAATAAATCTGATGTTAGTATTTTGATTATTTCGTCAAATTCTTTTTGGCATTGATCTGTCCACTGCCAAACCTTTTCTTTCTTTAGCAGCTCGTTCAGTGGTGCGCGTAGTTTATGCATTTTTCCTGGTAGTAACTCACTAAGCCTAGAAAACTTTGTAGTTCTGTTATGTTTTTAGGAACTGGCATTTTTTTAATTGCTGTTAACCTTTCAGGGTCTGGTCGTCTACCTTCTTAATCTATGATATGGCCAAGGTATTTAATTTCCTTCATGAAAACATCGCACATTTACTTTGAATCCATAGCTTTGTATTCTCTTAAACACCTCTTGTACATGTTGCCAATGTTGTTCAACGCTTTCGCTATTAATCAATACGTCATCCAGGTATGCAATCGTGTACTCTAGTCCGGCAAGCATCGTATCCATTGTCTGTTGGAATATAGCCGGCGCGACCTTAATTCCAAAAGGTAATCTTTGGTATCTGTACAGTCTTTTGTGTGTGTTTATGCATAGTAGTTTTGAACTTTCCTCATCGACTGGAATTTGCAGGTACGCTTCACTTAAATCAATTTTTGAGTCTGGTTAATTCTTGATAAATTTTTTCCATTGACGCAAACGGTACGCTCCTTTTTTTCTTGAAGATAGGTTGAACGTTTTCTTTTATCTCGATATTTGCAGCCATTTTCTTACATCTTCCGAGACCTGCTGAAAATACTTCGGGGAAACTCGTTTTTAGTTTCTCTTTTAATTTGTCTACCTCGGTTGATAAGCTTTTTACATTTTGGCAGTACGTACTTATAGGTAAATCCCAAAGTTCAAATTTTTACATCCAGTCCGTTCCGAATAGGTTTTCTGTATTTCTTAAGACGTACATTTTTAGTTTTTTCGTCATTCCATTAAATGTTACATTTTAATTACTTCACCCTCGAATTTTATCTTTCTCCCCGTAACTGATCTAGCAATTTTATCCGTTTTTAACATGGCAGGTTTGTTCAGTTTTCTCCATGTTTGTAGGTTTAGAATAGTTAAGTCTAAGCCAGAATCCAGCTGTAGCCTGACTTTTCTGTTTTGCATTTCAACTTGTACGTATTTTCTTATGTTAGTCTCATCTGCTTGGTCAGTCCTCGTAATTCTTATTCTGCTTTTGCTTTCTCTTCTATTCCAACAATGAGAACTTTTGTGTCCTATTTTTTTGCATGTTAGACAAGTTTTAAAACGCTATGTACAGTCTTTAAACCAATGCCAAGTCCCACAGCGATCGCATGGACTGGGTGGTAGTTTTTGCTGATATTGATTTTTAGAGTTAGAAAATTTTGTTTTACCTGTTCTTGAGGGGGGAAATCGGTTTGGTTTGTTTGTGAAGCGGGAAAGTTGGTTTGTCTTCGTACTTTATGTATGTGCGCGATGCCAGCTTCTTCTATGTCTTTTGAGTCTTTCTTCACACGGATGCATCTCTGGCAGTCTTCGGATAGTTTTCGAAGTGTCAAATCTTGTTCACTCTCCAATTTAGTAAGGATTCTGCGTCTCATTTCCGCGTCTTTGGTTGAAACCAGTCCTTGGACGTATATTACGCATTTGAAATTGTCCATGCTGAGTTCCGATAATTTGAAGTCATCACAATATTTATTAACAATAGACGTGAAAGTTATGTAATCTTCGTTGTCCTTTTTTGTAAGGTTCATGCATTTCCATCTTTTGTGGAATAGTGAGGTATTATGGCTGAAAAGTTCTGTTAGCAGTTTTATGGCTTCTTTGAAAGTTAGCTCACTTGTTTTTCTTGGAAGGATATAATCTACGAATTTGGTATATTCGCATGTGCCTAGTTTTCTTAGTAATAGACGTACTTTACGTGCGTCTGACCAATATTTGCAGTCAAATTCATATAGATCTTCGTACCATATGAAGTAATTTGCAAAAGTTTTATCTTCGTCGGGTGCGTACTTGAAATCTTCGATAGTGCTCCAAATAGCGTCTTGTGAGAGAACTGTTTCGTTCTCGGAAATTTGTTCTTTATTTGACATTACACGTAGCAATAATTCTTGCAATTCCAGATGTTTCTGTTCGTACATTTGCTGTTGTTCAAATTGGATTTTGATAAGTTCCACAATGGTTGACTTAAAATCTTCCATGTTAACGTAAATCTTTGTGCAGTATTTTACTTTAGTGTAATCTAATATTCTGAAACCTGTGTACACAAAAAAATCCTTTGTTGCCAGTAAATTTGATATCCAAAAAGAAAATTCTTTTAAAAGATTTTTTTTTTTATGTGTTCGCGTAGGACTTTTTTCCTTTTTTTTTTTTTTTTTAGAAATCTACACGTAGAACTTGTTTTTTAGAGTTTACTCATCGACCACTGTTATGTGCGACGGATAGCAAAAAAGGTATGTCTTCCGCGTAGAGAGTTAGTTATCCTTTTGGGGGTTTCAGGTCGCCACTTGTTATGTGCGACGTATAGCAAAAAAGTATCTCCTCCGCGTATAGAGTTCGTATTTCCTTTGGGTTACCTCGACGCCACTTGTTATGATCCAAGTTCCTTGTGCCACGGTGATGGTCCAAGGTAGAACCAATGATGAATAAGTCGAACACAGGTATGGAATAACACAGATATGTTACAAACAGAATATATACAAAGAAGTAGAAGTGTTAGTAATAACAATCAGGCTAGGTTAGAGAGAACTATGTTGTCTCGACAAGTATCACTATTCCAATGTCTTACAGTAATCGTCTGACGCGACTCTGTCTCTGACTGACTCACACTACTGCTTCCTCTTGAGGCGCAGTATTTATGGTGTACGGGATAGTCCATTATTATTATGGGTAAGTTCCCATAACACATTGAGTACCTATATTTCCTGATTGTCCTGATCTGTTTTGAAATTAAATCACCATTTACAAAACTTTGCTTAGTTTGGCATAAGGAGAAATTTATAGGGGCGGTAGTGCTGATCAAACTCACAGTGCAGTAGTAATGGCCTGCCAGACTAGCTTTCTAACGATTACCCTATGGCAAGGTAGCCAATAAACGTCACGTGAAATGACTTGATAATCTTGTCTTGATTGTACATACTTTGAAATTAGTGTATTTCCCTTAAAATTCTTTGCATAGCCGAAAACGGAAGCCCAAATGCACTTAGCACCCTACTCCATTCCATTATATTTATTTATATCACGATAATTAATGAAGAAATTATTTCTCCAATTCTTATTTTGATTTATTAGACAGTTGCCCAGAACAAAATGTCTTTTGCGACGGTGGATTTAATCGGGTTATCTTTTTGTCTTCCTTGTTTTGCAGTTTTTAAAATCCGACACAAGGGCAAGGAATCAACTCTAAAGTAATAACAATGTCTACGATAAAGGCTAAGTTAGATACAACAGGAGAAGAACAAATAAATAGATAACGTTAATGAAACACCTAATAAGAGAATAACCACAGAAAGAATACAAAAACAGATATGACAGGATGGAAAAGATGATCTACTGAGATCATTGCAAACATTTTGAAGATATCCAATGCTATTCGCACAGAACCTGCACTTGAGAATGAAACAGAAATTCCTTAGAAGATCGGATAAGATAGTAATAAACAAAAAGAAAACGCGAAATAGTGGATTACTCTATTTTGATAGTCAATTAGTTATGTGACATGCGTGATGCACGCTTAGGCGATCATCTATCTTTCGATACATGACTGATGTATGTGTCATCAAACAGCAAGATGTTAAAGAACTGATAGCGATATAAATGTGATGAAGAAAAGTTTGCACATGTCTCAATGATTATCAAGATGGTCTCCTAGGATTGTTCAGACATATGAGGAAAATGGAATTGAAGATAGACTGTTTCTCTTCTTAGCCAGAAGACTATTGAGGGAAGGTTAAGAAAATTATACACTGAGGGCAAAAAGTTGCATTTCAAGAAGAAATGAAGTCGTTGTTTGATATCTGTAGCTGTTACTGTTTCCCTGTCTTCTGTCAGGATGTGAAGGGCACAGTTAAGACGTGTGACGTGTATCACCTCGCTTGTAATCGTGATATAAAACTTCCCAAAACGTGAGGTGCAGTTCCTTGTTGACCAGCAAGATGAAAATTACCGGTATTTAGATGAAAGTGACGATGATGTTGGACAGAATGACACTAAGAGACAAACATGATGCAGACAGAGCCAGCAAACATCTTGACCCGTATGATGATAAAGAATAAGAAGACCAATAAATGGATTTCAAAGATGATGGTGTAAGATTATGTTGAACCTGGTAATAAATATCTCACACATGTGATTCCCAAAACTGGACATGCGAAGCAGATTGCCCAAACTATTCAGGAGTTTCTGGCGGAGAAAAATCTAAGCCAGCATCCCGTTGTATGTGTTGGTAGTGATGGAACCAGCGTAGATGTAGAATCAGAAAATCGAGCTATTCCCTATCTTGAAATGTTACTTGGTCACCCGCTCCATTAATTCATCTGTCAGCTTCACAGAAATGAGATGCCTTTCCGCGCTGTTTTCTATCACTATGATGGTAAACCAAGTGAACCTGAACATTGATGTGGTCCCATTGGAAAGCAGATCAAGGAGCCTTTATTTGCGATGCCAGTTGTTGCCTTCCAGCCAGTCAACTTCACTGATTTCCCTGTCCTGAATGAAGAAGTGGAGAAAGATGTCCTGGGATCAGAAATACAGGCTTTGTAAAGGACTTATTACAGGTGTTGTTGTTGATGACTTGGATGCTATTGAGTTAAGTCCTCCCTGCGTGTCAGGGTGGAAGATTTTATTGAGTAGAATCCTCAGGCTGTATGCAGCAACATCAAGACCCAGCCACACGCTGGAAAGAACCATCATTACAAATATAAAGTTCAGTGCTCCACTGTGGTTCTACATCATGATGCAACCTTACGTAACACACGGCTCAAGGAATGTATTCCAATCCCTGCTATATACGAATAGTAAGCAGAAGACGATATTAAAGAAGACTGTCTAGAGAAATGCATACTTCGCCCACACAAATCAACTTTTTGGTATGTGTGCAGATGAGGACGTGACCGTTTGAGAAAAAAGCTGTCTCAATGATATTAGAAAGGAGAATTAGCAGATAAAAGAATGCACTGACAGATCTGATGATGAAGGGGAGGATTCTGCTGCTTCTGTAGACATGGATTTATTAAACTACACTGATGATGAGGAGGACAGTGAAGATCCAGATGGTAATGAGGATGTGCCTCCTGTAGTCAATATAAGAAATTTGGTGACTCCCCAAAAAATGTGGCAAACAAAAAAAACTATAATTCTATGATTAACTGGATGAATGAACTCAAGACCTAGCCCCCTTACATTACTTCTCTATCAGATCAACAGGTTAATGACATTTTTGAGACATCATTAGCAGTGCCCAGGCAGTCGGAAGAGGGATAAAACTGATGACTGATGTTTGGACTGAAGTGACAGGATACAAAGCGAGAGATGGATATAATAAGCAAAGTTTATTATCTAAGAAAATGATACCAATGTTCAGCACATAAAAATTTACTATTAACTTGTAATATTTTAATATGATGTACCTCTTAAATAATACTGGAATTAAATTGATGTCACCGATGTACAATTTATTATTATTCTGTCAAACAATAAATGAAACCTATTTTTTGACGTACAGTTAAAGCTGACAAAAAGTCGATAACGATGCCGTCGGGAAAGTGGGCATGAAACGGGCTGGAATGTTTCACAGGTGTTTGTTACAACCATATAAACGATGCCTAAAATGTGCAACTCAAAGAATGTGTTTTTTCACTGCTCCCTGCAGTACATACAGCCGAAATATTAAAGAGAATGATTTTATGTTTATTTTACCTGATACAGAATCTTAACATTGATTTGGTGCTATGGTGGCAGTGGCCCGTGTTCGCGCCCCCGATCCACCCAACAAAGCCAGGCTTTTGAATGCTTATTTTCAAGACAAGTTAGCTGTCCTCCACTACCCGCATTAGGAGATTGGCGTAACCAAGTAATTTTTACTACTTTTAGCTTTGTATCAAACAAAGCTAAGCTTATCTGTTAATTTAAGCCTACTCATAATTCGATTTGTGGGAGATAGCCAACTGTCATAGTATTTATTTTTTCGCTGACTCATTCAGATTCAACGAGATAGTTTAATCGCCATTGTTGACTCTGTTCCTATCTGTATTTTCTTTCTTTGAAAGAATGGCAAGAAAAACAATGCGTCACTTGTTGCTATAATCACTGAGCTGAGTCCATTCGCGTGGTCCGTGTTGTTTCTGTAAAACGGTGATAAGAAAATGAAATATATATATATATATATATATATATATATATATATATATATATATATATATATATATATATATATATATATATATATATATATATATATATATATATGCGTCTGTGTGTGTGTGTGTATATATATCACAATTTAAAAATCTTTTCTATTTAATTTATTTACGTTTTGTAACTGGGACTCCGATCCCACGAAATTTTGGCAACATTGCATTAATCGGTATTCACAACTCTTTAAAAAAAAAAAAAATTTTGTTGATCCTGCATGCCGAGGGGTAAAAGAAAAAAAATAGCAGAAAGGAATTTGTAAACGCTTATCAAATTCATGGCATGTCAGAAAGAAAAAAGAAAGAAAAAGAGCGAAAAAGATAAGCAAAATAAACAGACAAACGAAGTAAATATTTAAAGAAAGAAAGAAAATCTAAAAGAGAAAAAGAGAATATCTTCGTAGAGAAGCTGGAATTCAGTCGCGTGAGTATTCAACCCGACTTAGTGCATTCTCACGTGTAAGTCGACATGGGTCAGTGATGAAACAACAACAACAAAAATAGATAGGAAAATAAATAAGTGAAAAATGAACGAAGAAAGAAAGAAAGAAAGAAAGAAAGGAAGCGAGAAAGTAACGAAGGAACAAAATGAATGAGAAAGTAAAGGAAGAAAGAAAAGGAAAATATATGGAGAAAAGAAAAAAGAAAAAGTAAAGAAATATTAAAAGATAGAAAAGAGTAAACAATAAATGAGGACAAAAAAGAGAGATTTTCAAAATAGAAGGGAGAAAAGGAAAGAAAGGATTCCTAAGAAAGAAAGAAAGAGAAAACGAATGGAAAGAAAAAGAAAATGAAAGGAAAAAAAGAAAGAAAGAAAGAGAGAAAGAAAGAAAGAGAAAATGAAAGGAAAGAAAGAAATAATAAAGAAATTAAAATAGTCCCCTTTAACTTGGAAGTTAATGATGTAAACCGCGATAAATATGCTAGAAACCGCGTAGAGTACCGAACTTTGATTTTTCTTATGTTTTTTCCAAATACATTTTCTTCTCTGTGAAACATCACTTCAGGATGGTGGCAATCATGGCTCTCTACAACTTCCTATCTTTGTAGCTCGAAACAATTATTATTATGCACCCCAAAAAACTTCAATTATCTCTTTTTGGTCTTAAGTTCAAGTGTCCTTTTTTTCTTCCTACTTAATTAAATGTTTCCAACAATGGTAATATCAGCATTCTTCTGTAGAACCATATATCTGTTGCCTCAAGTTTCTTCGTCATCTGTGAAGAAATTTTCCAGTATTCATTGCTACACAGAAGGATTAATATTACAAAGAAATGCAATCCCCTCAATACATATATACCTTATAAATTATGCATGTTTCATTTACAAATTAAAGATTGAAAGAAAACAACAATTATAATAATAAACTAGGACACTTATATCAATCGCACAGTTTGATCTTTCCTATTTAATAATGAAATAATCCGGTGTTATTTTACACGAGACTTTACTCGACGCCAAAAAGCGAACAAGATTGCTCCCAACTAGGATATAAGGTCACTAATCGTAAGCCAATGAAAAGCGAAGCGGCATTTTCGAAGCGGTTCTCGAGCTTTGTTAATGTATATGACGAGAAGGTAAGTCAACCTCAATCAAAATCGCTGAATTAATTTTATTCCTTCACCGACGTTCTTGACATCGTAACGTATCCAGCGCGCGATTCACTGGCGACATTAGACGTCTTCACAGTGCTGCATTGACACTAAACATATATATTTTCTTTCGCGCAAATTTTTAAGCAGGTGGCTACTGTATTTTAAATGTCAGCTGGGATATATATATATATATATATATATATATATATATATATATATATATATATATATATATATATATACTATTTTAGAATGGAAGTACTATGAATAGGTTCAAAAACCGTTGGTATCGACATGTACAATCTTTCAACAATAGTAATCATAAATACAAGACTTTATTGTACAAATATTTTGGAGTTTAAAAGAGAAAAACAAAACACCTACTCTTAAATGGAAATTAATTAAGAGAGCACGAGCATGTAATTCTTTATATGCCCCTTGTTATCTATGTCTTAATGAAAAATTATAGATCATTAGATTTAAAGACAAAATCGATACTTTAAATCAAAGGAATGAACTCACTGTTAATTGTAAACATATCTCACAATTTAACTTACAAAATAGGTAGTAATATTTTCAATGACAACACAATGTTATTGTAAGTTTAGATTATTATTACTTCTATTGTTTGTTAGTCCTCCTATCTATTTGTATGTATATATCTATAGTATGTATATATCGAACCTGTCGAACGAACGTCTATCCTACAAGGAACCGTCATATAGCCTGATGTGCTATACCAGTTTAGCTACAGAGGATCGTCTGGATGGCAACGTCAGTTTTACTGCTTTGCATGTAAAAAAAGCATGGAAGGTTGTAGTTTAAAGCAGATAAATCGATCATGCTAACCAGACGCTCTTCTGTAGCTAAACTGCTATAGCACGTCAGTCTATATAACAGTTCCTTGTAGGATACAGGTTCATTTTCTGTTGGAGGTCACATATTTTCATGAAAATTTCTCAAACATTCAAGACGGTGAATGTTGTTAATACTGTTTATTATAAACAGAGCATTTACTTAATTATTTGTGCTTATAAAAATAACGTATAAACAGAAGATAACTTAAAATATGTATATTTTAGTATTTTTGAATGGTTTGTCGATGCTAACTATAATCTACTTTTGTTTGATAGCGATTTAATTTGAAATAGCTTGCTGATTTAATACTAAACAGTTGTGATTCGTTATACAATAATTTTGAATGGGCTTTCAATTCATTATAGTCATTTAGATAAGAGACTGTACGTGTGGTTTTTAGTAAGTTCGTTTCTACTTCTCTTTTTATGGGTGTATACACTTAGATACTTGTATTTGCGCATGTTTGACTGAGTGTTGGTTTTTGTGCGTTTTATATGTAGGAGTGTGGGTTGATATGTTTTTTTTGTATTTATATCTGTGTACGTGTATATATGTGTATATGTATGCGTATATATATATATATATATATATATATATATATATATGTATGTATTTATCTGTAGATATGTATGTGTATGCATATATTTCTGTATATATTTATATATCTGTGTCGGTGTATGTATTTATGTGTGCTCATACATATATTGGTATATATGTGAGTACATTTATATATGTGTGTAAATGTGTTTTCATTTCTGTATATATGCTAGTTCTTATTTTCCATGTTGTATTTTTTTGGCCATGCGAATTTGGCTGTTAGATTTTTTTTATATGTCTATGAGTATATATTTGTATATTTAGGCAGCAATCCTTCGTTTATGCATGTTTCATTAAAAACGACAGACAAGGTACTACGATTGAGCTTTTTATTTAATTTTTCTTGTGTTCGAACAAGAGCTTTCTTTACAAAACAAAGGGTGTGTAAGAACTGTCCAAATGTTTTATATTTCCGAGCGCTTTCGGCTATACCTTTAGCCATTATCAAGGATGATTCGATTTTTCAGCTTAATTGAGTGTGCATTATGTGTATGTCTTAGTGTGTAGTAGGGATGTTTTTAATTTCCGAATACGGTTAGCACATTGTGGCTTTGTTCACAGTTAATATTGTTAAGAGTTGGCCTTTTCTTTTTTATTATTAAAGCCTCCATTATTTTAAATCTTTTTTTGCAGGTGGATGCAGTTAATATATTTGTGTTTTCTACGAGTATATTTCTAATGGAGTCCGGTAAATTTGTGTGCATGTTTAAATGCGTTCTAATGGAGCTGTGGTCAGATAGGTGTAACGTAAGACGTCTGGATAAGGATGTAGTTGTATAACCGATGTAATTATTCATGACTCCTGTTTGATGAGGAACACAGTTCCTTAAGGGGCATTTGAACTCATAGAGTGTATATTTGTATGTATATGTTTAATTGTCTTTTTTCTTTACTTTGTTCATAGCCAAATATTTTTTTCAATTATACTCTTCTTAACTTTCATCAATTAAACCCGCTTTTTATCTATATATCTTTGCCCATGTATGTCAAATTTTGATTGTTTGTTTGTACTCGCTTATTAATACTTTTAGGCATGAATCTTGGTGGGTCTATGTCTTCATTAGTGTATGTATGTGTGTGTGTGTGATTGCTTGTATATGCTTTTAATTGTATGTATATGTGTTTGATACTTTCCCTTTGACGTTGATTTCTCTATTTCCTGTGTCGTCCATGTTTTTGCGTGTTTATATATATAAATATATTTACACGTTTATGTATTATAATGTGAAAGTGTCTGTCTTGTCATTTGTAAAACTTCTTCCCCTTCCCAAATCATCTGAATTCAGATCCCTTCAATTGTATCTAAGTTGTTACAATGTTTGAATCTCCTTAGATTAGCTTTTACTCTAACTGAAAATTTGGCTTTTCGATTAAAACACTAAATTAATAAAAAATATATTGTATATTTTCGAATATATTCTTCGAATAATTTTATATTTTAAACTTAATGCAAAGATAAATTTAAAATTTGTACTTTTAATTTTTTAACTTTATAGTAAAATTAAAAATCCGTTAGAATGATTTCTAATTTAGTCTAACATTATCATTAAGGCATTAATAAATTGTATCTAAGGATCATTCTTAATTTTTTGAATATCATATACTAGTATATTGATTGGTTATTGTAGCTTACGTAACAATGTTTCCCCTACTGAGGGGAATTTGGTTGGCTTTGAACTTTTAAAAACTCTTTATTCTGTAATGAACACCATTACTTGATAAGACACCAGAAGTGCTGAAACAAAATGACTATTTTTGTAGTGATGTTATATGTTTATGTTATAATCTTTGAATATATATATATATATATATATATATATATATATATATATATATATTGCGCGAATCATTCATACGAAAAGCAGATAATGAAGTTAATGATATTGCCATATCATTAAATTCATTATCTGCTTTTCATATGAATGATTCGCGTAATATAAATTGAACCCGCACCACATAATTTATATATATATATATATATATATATATATATATATATATATATATATATATATATATATATATATATATATATATAAAATTCATTTTGCATATATTAATACACACTTTTAATCCTTACATAAGCCCCGATGTTGCCTCGGTCTGTCTTTTTTACAAATACTTTCACGGTAATTGCTCCGAGGTGCTGCTTTCGCTTGTCCCTAGGCCTCATGAATTTAAACGTCCTACGAGGCTGGCATCCAGTTCCCACTCCTTAATCGTTGAAACTGTTAGATGTAGACGTCTCTTCTACTCCAATGGCTTCATGTCTCGCACATATCGCCTGTGGAACTCCCTTCCCTATTCCTGTTTCCCTGACAAATACACTCTCCAACTATTTAAGTGTAACGTCAATCGACATCTCCAGTTGCCTTGATCTATCCACTTCCCTTCTCCACATCCTTTCACCTTTCATTCCTATCTGCTCTCGCTCCAAATCTTCTGTAACCCCCTTGCCTTGATCGATCCACTGTCTTTCTCTTTCTCCACATCCTCTCCTTTAACACTCCTATCTGCTCTTCCTCCAACCCTTCTATAACCCCTTGCGTGATAGTGGCCTCCAGCCTTGCTTGGGGTGATACGCTTAAAAAAAAAAAGAAAAAAAAAGGCCATAACTGACCTCCGGTGGGAAAGGTCGTTGTCATAATATAACCTCCACCAAAACCACCACCACCACCAGTACCAACACCACCACCACCCTAACTCCTTCTAATTATAATTATCATATTTGCATATTTCCTTTTTAATTGTTGAATAAGTTTATTAAAGCTTATGTTCTTATGTCCGGACGACAACTTCTTATTCCGTTTAAACCTGACAGTAATTAATCTTTTGAAATGACGTCAAGTATCTTAAAGCAAATTGTTCGAAATTAAGCCAAACTTGAAATTTTCAAAATTACTATTACTAATGAGTGGAGAGTTAAGGACTTGTTAGTAAAGTTACGAAATAATACTCGAATTTCTATAAAATTCTATATTGATTCTATCTTTTATCTTTTATTTACTATTGTCCCAAATCATTCACGACAAATTTGATACACCAAATGTAACAACTCTGATAGGACAAAACGTAGTAAACGTTATGAAGTGGTTATTTCTGCAAGTCACCGCAGATAACTGAAGAGTTGCAACAAGAAAATATGCAGATAAACGAGGAGAAAACTGCAACAGAAAATTAAGAGAGTATTCATAAAAAATGTCCTAAAACGGTAACAAGAATTCAAATATTGATAATTAAAAAAAAAAGAAAAGAAAAAAGAAATTTAAAAGAAGTCGAAAGAAAAAGTATATAAGTCTAAATATAGTCTTTTCTCTATTTTATCTATAGTTAAATATTTCAAAATGGAGCCAGAAGTCGATGTTCGAGCCCATTTACTGAAAAAGAAAAAAATTATTTATTACAGCAATACCGCGTTTAACAGTTCCCCATTTAGTTATGATTCGTGATAAAAAGGTTCTTTTTCAAGAATGTTCATAATAAATTTGGAATTGTTACATTTTCCAAATAAATAATAATAAAAGACAGCATTATTTTCACTCTCCGAAATAACTGCGTCATCTAAACTTTATTTAACCCATATCATACTGGCGTCAGTTTAAGCTAACACCTTTTTTCCCCATGTTTCTAAACTGTTATTATAAAGTATAGTTTATAAATGAAATGAAAGTTTCACTAAAATATGCTCAAAATTTTCAAAATTTCAATCTGAAATCAAGAAAATAAATATTTAAAGTAAAATGGTCGCAATATTTGAAAAAAGTGTCAGTATAAACAGACGCCATGAGGATATGAACCAATGTGCCATTTATATGAGAATATACACAAACAACAACGTGAATATGATGAGACAAAGTAGATAATTTATTAACAACGCTTTTCATCAACGGTATCTGCTCTCTTTGGCTTCCTCGGTTTAGAATGAAAGAAAGACAAAACTGTATATGAGGAAAAGTGCCTTGGAATCCCTGAGGATAAATGCAGGCCATAAATTAAATTACATTACCTTATCACTTGCAATGTCCAGATCCAAGAGAGTGTCTGTCCGTCTGCTTATTTCTTTTATTTATATCTATATTAGAGTCGTTCGGTGTTGTTGGATTTTAAATCAGTTCACCGAAACTAGAGATTGTTTTTTATTATATATATACTTGCATATACATGTACATAAATACAGACTCACCCATCCATGCATTAATGTATAAATTCCAACGTTCACAGGATTAATCCAAAAGAAGCCTCAATACCGACAGTAGAGCGATAATAATTTATTTATTATTATTTTATCATATAGACAAAACCATTTTACTCACGACAAAGATGAAACTTCGTTTCAGTGCATTTCAACTGCACTTCGACGGGTGAGAATCGAAAATGATTACCAGTTGCCATTTTACAAGAAATAATGCAAGCATTAGTAAAGGACAGAAATAGGTTCTCTCTCTCTCTCTCTCTCTCTCTCTCTCTCTCTCTATATATATATATATATATATACACACCCGACTCTCCCGTCGAATTTCGACGTATGAGGGTCAAGAAGATCAGTTCCTAGGAAACCGACAGCCCGACCACAGCACATGAGATTTGATTATATTGGTGAAGGTTTCGTGCAGGACCATCCACACTTTTTGAAGGGCCGAATACAGAGACCTGGTGCCACAGGTTCCCCAAAGACTAGTTGCCATCCAACTCTATAGAACCCAGTCTGTCCTGCTATTTACCCATAGCTGGAGGGAGAAGAAGAGGATTCATACCTTTCCCAAGGGTATTAGCACGTAAGTGAATGTAATGGATTAGACTGGAATTCGAACTCGACTCTCCGATTCATCAATCCAAACCGCTATCCATTACTCCACATACGAACAAATAATAAATAACTATTGCTCTACTTTTACTATTCAGCGCTCTTTTAAAATAATGTTATGAATGTTTGAATTCATATTCATTTCCTTCTCATTACATTTTGTGTGTGTCTCTGTGTGTGTGTGTGTGTGTGTGTGTGTGTGTGTGTGTGTATATATATATTTTGGATTATAGTCTTAAAGTGTGCTATATTTATGGGATAAAGTGCTCAATATGAGAGATAGAGCGTGTGTAAATATAAAAGTGAACATAGAAGTCAACACTTAGAGGCGACAGTCTGTTTCATGCTAGTGCAATCGTCAGGCAACTAGTGCTGTTATTTTTCTCGGCTATTTATATATAAGGGTCAGTGGTGCATTGTGGGTAGTCTATTTTGGCGGTTACTTTTACCGGAAGTCGTTTATTTGTTTATTTATTTATTTATGTCAAATTATTTTGCTTGTTTTATTATTTCTATTTTTTATCTTATATATTTATTTATTTATTTTTTATATTGATCGGTGTTTTTTATTAACGTAGTAAAAATTTGTTTATATAGCTTATTGTTGATAGTCTATTATGGCGGTCATTTACCGGAAGTCGTTTATTTGCTTATTTATTTGGGTCAAATTGTTTTGTTTGTTTTCATTTATTTTCATTTTTATTTTTTATGTTATATATTTGTTTATTTATTATTGATTAAAGCTATTTGTTGAATTTTGGGATTGAATGTTGTGATTTGTTCTGACTATTATTTTGGTGGAAACAGTTTTTTAATTTATTTATTTGGGTTGCTTATCTTTATTTGTTTGTTCTAAACGGCTAGTTTATCGGTATCGGTTGTTAGTTTATTTATATATTTGGATGTATTTAGATCAATTTATTATACTTGTTGTTATTTATTTGTTACACTGTATATTTTCTCTTTTTGGTTTTCGATTTTTAAGTAATGCAGTATATTATTATTATTATTATTATTATTATTATTATTATTATTATTATTATTATTATTTATCGTTATATAACAGTTATAAATATTTTCCGTCCGATTTTCTGTTTTGATTTTTATAGTTTAATTTTTTGGTCATAATAGTTTGATAATTTGTTTATTATTTACTTTATTGATTTTTCCCCTTATTTTATTATTCTATTTCGCCTATTCTAACAGGCGTGGTTTGGTAATTTGTTTGGATTAATTTATTTTGCTTATTTTATTGTCATTTTGTTTGTTTATGTATTTATTTATTTTTCGATTTGAAGTTACGTAGTAAAAATTTGTTTTCATGTCTGCATTTTGAGATTAGCTCGGATCTTTTATTTAATAATTTATTTTGTTCTGGGAAGGTAATGATAGCTATTTTTTCCTCCAAGCAAAGTTTGCAAGTTTTTGATAGGTTGTTGATGATTTTTTCCTTATTTTCCAAGATATTTTTGGTGTGGTGTGCGTTTTGTTTTATATTTCCCAGATATAATTAGAAAGCATTGTGCTGTTCGCATATTTACTATTTGTGAAAGATGTTTTGTGTACATAATTTCTTTGTTTCCAGTGTCCTTCAGTTACTCCTATGTATACTTTTTCTTCATTATCTGGTCATTTTATCGTGGCTTGGTAGATTACGTTGTTTTGTAAACAATTACCGTTTAAGGGGCATTCGTTTTTTATTCTGCAGTTGCACGTGGGTTTAATTTGTTCGTGTGGTTTGTTAATAATTTTCCTGTTGTGCTTTTTTATTATTTGTGCCATGTTCTCGGAGCAACTGTAGCTGATTTTTACTGTGCTTTTGTTGAATATTTTGTGTAGGGTGCTTGATTCCGGGGAGTGTTTGTGTAAAAGTTTGAGGAATATTTTTCCTATGTTTGTTTTTACGTTTTTGCTGTACGGTGGGTTGAATTTCTTTTCCTGTTGGCCTTTTTTGTGTTCTGTCGTGAGTATGTGAGTGTTGCTGAGAATCCGCTATCTTTTAGGGCTGTTTCATAGTCTTTCTTAGCTTTGTTAAATATAGATTCATTTTTATTCTGCAACTGCAGAATAAAAAACGAATGTCCCTTAAACGGTAATGCGCGACCACACACAGCAAGAATCATGTCAAAAGATCGAAGAACTTGGTTGGAAGAAAATTCCTCATCCACCTTATTCTCCCGACCTTGCTTCTTCAGACTACCATTTGTTTCGTAGCTTACAGAATCATTTGGAAGAGACAGCTTTTGTAACACAGGAAGAGGTTAAAACTGACATTTGTGAGTTCTTCGAATCAAAGCCAAAAGAAATTTACAGGAATGGAATTAGTAAGCTTGTTAATAGATGGAAGGAAGTCATAGATAATCAGGGAAAATACATTGTTGATTGAATCTGTAATTAAATGTAACATTTGGTCACTTGTTTTCTTTATTCAAAATTCGGACAGAACTTATGGGATGACCTGATATATATATATATATATATATATATATATATATATATATATATATATATTGTCATCCACAGACAGACTGTTTCGCTGTAACACAGCTCATCGGTGTGGCTAGACGTCCGTTTGCCTCTAGCTAGGATCGAAACCCAACCTGAATTAGTGTCAGTCGGGGATTTTACCACTAAGCCATTGACGCACGGCAGGGATGAAGAAGAATTTAAGCGTATTTATTTTTAGATAAACACACAGTGACAGAGAGAACTCGATTCGATTTACCGAAGTGTTTTGCATTATGAGCCGTAATAGTCACTGTTTACAAACCCACACTTCCTCAACAACAACATAATACACTAATGATATTTCACTAGCTCTTATGAGATACACGGTACTAAACAATTTTCTTGTTGAGGCGAAACAAAGAAATTGTATATTTGAAAGTAATTACTGGCACAATATTTATCCCTGGAATAGCACCAGTGCTAACATCTAAGAAACTACGATTCCCTCTTATTCAGATTCCCGCATGAACCTATATTTCTGTCTGTTCATAGGTTCACTCAATATTTTTACCTGTTAGTACGTTGTTAATGTCTATCAGCTTCATTTGTCTTTATATCAAGCTCACATCTTTATGTTCTGTTACTATGATGATCGTGTATAAAGCAGTTTTTTTCTTTTAGCGCTGCATCCTTTAAGAACATCGTTTGAGCCCAAACGGCATTTGTGTGAGTTCGTAGATTTTTCTTTGGAGACATTCGTTGTATTACGATGTAAGTTGTTTTCTCTCTTCTGAAGTCATACGCCATAGTTTGCTGATTTGTATAATTGTTAAAATAAACATAAAACCTGAATTTATAATAATCTACTTTCTGTACTTCAAAACTGATCTCTGATAAGATTAAAAATGTTATTATTTCTTATTTTCTCATAACAGAAGACCTAGGCTGATTCCGGGTGTCATGGGAGGTGTCTAGAGAACACGATGGTGGCGTCGCAACTTCTCCCGATGTAGCAAGTTACAAGTTTACAACTCCACCATACGCTCTGTGCTACTATATGGCGTCGAGTCGTGGCCTGTCAAGAAGATCTCGGATCCCGCGTCCATGCCTTCATATTCCGCTCAGTCAGGACCATCGGGGAGCTCCACCGGAGGACTAACCAGCAAAGCATCCATCTGTCAGCGACGTGTTTGCTGGTTCGGTCACGTCTTGCGGTGACCTAATAACAACCTCACCAGTCATCTTCTGGTTCGACCTGTCATCTGAAGACAGAAGAGGACCTCGCAGCTGATCTTGCAGCTGCTTGAAAGACGTCGTCCTCCAGGCCCTCCAGCAGATCAATCTGACGCTGCAGGATGTTCCGAAACTCTGCCAAGACATTCTGAGTTGGATGGACAAGATGGCTCACGTGGTCTCAACGTCTTCATGACATGAGATTTAGCAGTAACAGTAATCTCAGATTAGGATACTTGTAAAAGACTGAGCCTACGTTCGGTATTTCTTATACAACACAAATACTAACTTTCAAGGCATGTAAGCTATCGAAGTTCGAATGCCGACGCAACGCAATCTCTTTCGACTTGTTTGTTACGAATATGAATTTGAATACAGATATGGAAAAGTATGATGCATAACTGAGTCAGCGGCCACCATAATACTGTGTTCGAAATTTGAATGTCTATTTTTTAATCTGGTACTCAGACCCTCACTGGGTAGAGTGGCGTAACTCAATCTTACCAATTTCATTATCTTACCATTTGGTTTTCTGTTGAACGATGCTAGCGAAAAGAAACGAAAAAAGGAAAGGGGAAAAGAGATGAAAAGAAAAACGAAAGAAAGGAAGACGCACGGGAGTTTTTAAATGGAGAATTTTCTTCTTTATTTTTATAAGAATAAAGAGAGATAAAGAGAAATAAAGAGAGATACAGAGAAATAAAGAGAGATAGACAATAAGAAAGAATAGCAAATCTGGATTGAAAAAAAAGAAAGAAAAATAATTTTTATGGGAACTTACCCATAATAGGAATGGACTATTCCGTACACCATAAATACTGCTCCTCAAGAGGAAGCAGCAGTCACAGTGAGAGTCAATGAGAGTGAGAGTCAAAGTCACAGAGTGAGTGAGTGAGTCAGTCAGAGACAGAGCCGCGTCAGACGATTACTGTAAGACATTGGAATAGTGATACTTCGAGACAACATAGTTCTCTCTAACCTAACCTGATTGTTATTACTAACACTTTCTACTTCTTTTGTACATATTCTGTTTGTAATATATCTGTGTTATATTCCATACCTGTGTTCGAGTTATTATTCATTGATTCTACCTTCGACCATCACCGTGGTACAAGGAACCTGAACCATAACAGTGGCGACGAGGTAACCCAAAGGACAAACAAACTCTATACGCGGAGGACATACTTTTTTGCTATACGTCGTACATAACAAGTGGCGGCCTGGAAAACCCCAAAAGAAAAACAAATTCTTTACGCGAAGGACATACCTTTTTTTTACTATCCGTCGCACATAACAGTGGCCGACGAGTAAACTCTAAAAAAAAACAAAGTTCTACGCGAGACTCTAAAAAAAACAAGTTCTACGAGAGATTCTAAAAAAAGTTCTGCGCGAACACACACACACACACAAAAAGAAAATAATTTTTTGGGGGGATATCAAATTTCACTGGCAACAAAGGTGATTTTTTTGCGTAGACAGGTCACAGAATATCAGGTTACACAAAAAATACGTTAACATGGAAGATTTCAAGTCAGCCATTATGGAGCTTATCAAAATCCAATTTGAACAGCAGCAAAAAAACGAACAGAAATATCTCTAATTGCAAGAATTATTATTACGTGTAATGTCAAATAAGGAGCAAAAATCTGAGTACGAAACAGTTCTCTCACAATTTTAAGCACGTACCCGACGAAGATAAAACTTTTACAAATTACTTCCGAAGGTACAAAGATCTATATGAATTTGACTGCAAAGATTGGTCAGACGCACGTAAAGTACGCCTATTACTAAGAAAATTAGACACACGCGAATATACAATTTCGTAGATTATATCCTTAACGTTCAAAGAAGCCATTAAACTGCTAACAGAACTTTTCAGCCATAATACTTCACTATTCCACAAAAGATGGAAATGCATGAACCTTACAAAAAAGGACAACGAAGATTACATAACTTTCGCGTCCATCGTCAACAAATATTGTGATGACTTCAAATTATCAGAACTCAGCGCGGACAATTTCAAATGCTTAATTTACGTCCAAGGTCTGGTCTCAACCAAAGACGCGGAAATGAGACGCAGAATCCTTACTAAATTGGAGAGTGAACAAAATTTAACACTTCAAAAAAAATCCGAAGACTGCCAGAGATGCATCAGTGTGAAGAAAGACTGAAAAGACTCAGAAGAAGCTGGCATCGCGCACATACATAAAGTACGAAGACAAACCAACTTACCCTCCTCACAAACAAACCAAACCAATTTTCCCCCTCAAGAACAGGTAAAACAAAATTTTCTAACTCTAAAAATCAATATAAAAAAAATTACCACCCAGTCCATGCTATCACTGTAGTACTTGGCATTGCTTTAAAGACTGTAAATATCGTTTCAAAACTTGTCTATCATGTAAAAAAATAGGCTACAAAGGTTCTCACTGTTGGAATAGAAGAGAAAATAAAAGCAGAATAAGAATTACGAGGACTGACCAAGCTGATGAGACTGACATAAGAAAATACGTAAAAGTTGAAATGCAAAATAGAAAAGTCAGACTACAGCTGGATTCTGGCTCAGACTTAACTATTATAAACCTACATACATGGAGAAAGCTGAACAGATCTGCCATGTTAAAAACGGATAAAATTGTTAGATCAGTAACGGGGAGAAAGATAAAATTCGAGGGTGAAGTAATTACTAATGTAACATTTAATGGAATGACGAAAAAAATAAAAATGTACGTCTTAATAAATACCGAAAACGGAACGGACTGGATGCAAAAATTCGAACTGTGGGATCTACCTATAAGTACGTACTGCCAAATTGTAAAAAGCTTACCAACCGAGGCAGACAAATTAAAAGAGAAATTAAAAACGAGTTTCCCCGAAGTATTTTCAGCAGGCCTAGGAAGATGTAAGAAAATGGCAGCTAATATCGAAGTAAAGGAAAATGTTCAGCCTATTTTCAAGAAAAAAAGGAGCGTACCGTTTGCATCAGTTGCAAAAATCGATCAAGAATTAACCAGACTTGAAAACACTGGCATATTGAGAAAAGTAGAATACAGTAAATGGGCCGCACCGACAGTCTACGTCAAAAAGAAATCAGGAGAAATTCGAGTTTGCGCTGATTTTTCTAAAGGTTTGAACGCAGTTATAAAGGACTACCACTATCCTCTACCCAGTCCAGAAGAAGTATTCACTAAATTAAATGGCGGAAATTTTTTTTCAAAAATTGATTTAAGTGAGGCGCACCTGCAAATTCCAGTCGATGAAGAAAGTTCAAAACTGCTATGCATAAACACACATAAAGGACTGTACAGATACCAAAGATTACCTTTTTGGATTAGGGTCGCGCCGGCTATATTCCAACAGACAATGGATACGATGCTTGCCGGACTAGAATACACAATTGCATATCTGGATGACGTATTGATTAATAGCGAAAGCGTTGAACAACAGAGGGAACATGTACAGGAAGTATTTAAAAGAATACAAAGCTATGGATTCAAAGTAAAAGAAAATAAGTGCGATTTTTCATGAAGGAAATTAAATACCTTGGCCATATCATAGATCAAGAAGGTAGACGACCAGACCCTGAAAGGTCAACAGCAATAAAAAAAAATGGCAGTTCCTAAAAACAACAGAACTACAAAGTTTTCTAGGCTTTGAGTTACTACCAGGAATTCATACCGCAAATGCATAAACTTCGCGCACCACTGAACGAGCTGCTAAAGAAAGAAAATATTTGGCAGTGGACAGATCAATGCCAAAAAGAATTTGACGAAATAATCAAAATACTAACATCAGATTTATTTTTGTCACATTATAATCCCAAACTAGAAATTATTGTAGCAAGCGACGCTAGCGCCTACGGAGTCGGCGCGTGTATATTACATAAAATGCCAGATGGGACAATAAAACCCATCGCACATGCTTCTCGAACACTGCTACCAGCGGAGAAGAATTATTCACAAATATAGAAGGAAGCTCTAGAAGTATCTTCGCGGTCACGAGGTTTCATAGGCACATCTATGGTAGACAATTTACTCCGCAGACGGATCACAAACCTTTACTTACAATTTTCGGTTCAAATAAAGGTCTACCGCTTTACACCGCGAATAGTTTACTTAGATGGGGAACAATTCTCCTGAATTATAATTTCAGATTAGAATATTTACCAACAAAAAATATCGGGCATGCGGATGGTCTGTTGAGACTTATGCAAACAAAGACAGAACCATTGGAAGATACTGTAATCGCAGCCTTAAGAAACGACGAACATATCAGAACAGTACTTCAGTTAGAAACCTCCCAGTCACATTGCAGGACATAAAAAATGAAGCCAAAAACGACGAATTTATTAATGAAACAAAACGAAAAATAGCAGAAAAAATGAGCAAATTTCGGACAGCTTTGCTGTATGCGACGATGTGTTACTTTACAACGAAAGTGTTGTAATTCCCAAGACATTACAAAAGCGGATCTTAAAGGATTTCCTTAGGGGACATCCTGGTAAAAATAGAATGAAGTCGCTAATGGAAGAATATGAACCAGGATATTACTCAGATGGTAGAAATGTGCAAGGGTTGTAATTCAGCAGCCAAAGCACCGCCAATCATACATAAGCTATGGCTAAAAACTGATCGTCCGTGGTCAAGAATACATGCAGATTATGCAGGACTAATTGACGGTTTTTACTACTTAATTATAGTTGAAAGCTATAGTAAATGGCCGGAGATTTTTCGCTGCAAAAATCGCACTTCAGAAACGACCATAAATTGCCTCCACGAGCAATTCGCTCGGGTTGGTGTAGTGGATTGCCTAGTTACAGATAATGGAATGCAATTCACGTCGGCAGACTTCCAAGAGTTTTGCGAAATCTATCAAATAAAACATATAAAATCCCCGCCTTATCACCCAAGATCAAATGGGCAGGCAGAGGGATCCGTTGACACTCTCAAAAGAGCGCTACGAAAAGCCTACGATGTGCCTACCGAAAAGGCACTGCAGCAAACTCTTCAGGTATACCGAATAACGCCAAATAATGCTACACCATCAACACTATCACCCGCAGAAGTGATGTTTGCTAGAAAGATCAGATCAGCATTTGATAAATTGCTACCAAGTAAAACAAAACCAGTAACACAGTCCTACACACCAAAAAGAAAATTTCTCCCAAGAGAAAAAGTATTTTTTAAAGCCTACAAAAATAACACGTCTTTCTGCGAGCAAAGCACAATTGAGAAAAGAATGGGCAAGATGGTTTTCATAGTTCAGGGACAAAAATTCTCACACAGAAGACACGTGAACCAAATAAGGAAAATACTGTCACAGGACGCTAACGGTCCACCTCAGGAAGAGGAAGTAATGGACACGATTTTCGATACGTTTGACATAAAAAGACCACAAACAATGCCAGAACCAAGAAAATCGCCTCGATAAAGAAAATTTACAGAACCTTTGGAAATAGATCCAAAGAAAAAAAGATATTAAAAACCCCTGCTACGCAAAAGCTTCAGAAGTGGGGTGTTATAGTCAACAACCTGGTCTCGAGGATTAGGGTTATGGTTAAGGTTATGGTTAGGGTTAGTGTAATAGTTAACAACGTGATCAATGTAATAGTTAACAAACTGGTCAATGTAATAGTTAACAAACTGGTCAATGTAATAGTTAAGAACATGGTCTGGTGGATATTTTCTTCTGAATTCTCAGCAAATGATTTATTGTAAACGCGAATCGCACTCACGAAGTTTGTCAGTCCTTGTACAAGATCTTGGTATTTTTCTACTTTTTCTCAATGTCCTTCATTTTCATCTTGTTCTACAGGAACAACCAGATGCGCAAGAAAGAGGGTGGGTAGGGACGAATTTTCACCCCCACTTGCAGAAAGCCCACAAATTACCTGCCAAGATTGGTCCCTCGATAAAACTTTCAATTTGAACTCCACCCTACCCAAAATCCCGACTCTCTTTGCGCATCTGGAACGGTCAGTCAGGGTCACAATCACTCAGTGTATTTTAATACGTTTATTTTGAAAGACAGATTCTGCTTTGTTCAAGGTCGAAATCAGGTTAATATAGTGAATAATTCATTCCTTTCTGTCATGTTCGTTCTTATATCTCATTTGGATCGGCTTGCTACATTCTATTATTACATGGCTTTATCTTTCATTTATTGTTTCATGAAAGAAAAGAAAACAAAAAAGAACTTGGGTAACTGTTAACGAGCCAGTCTTGTTAAAACCATTGCGAGTGTAGTTTGATTCTCATTCAGTACCTCACGCTTGTTGTCTTGTGACAGATTAAGTTAAGCGTAGTATATATGGGTCATTTTGGCGCGGGGTAATCATTAGTTAACTAGTTTAGGTATGTGACAGTTTATAACTTTCATGGCTACGTCGTTCTGACAGTTTGTGCTATATCAAGCCTGAACTAGCAAATATTGACTGATAAATTTGGGAAATTTAGCATTGTTTTAAAAATTCTTGCAAAAATCAAATTATTGTTTGATTTTAATGACATTTTCAGAACTTATTCACAATTGAATGAAATTATTTTTGAAATATTCTTTTCAGAAAATTTTATATCTGTTAACCCATAAATCCAGGATGTTTTTATGTATATTAGTATTCAAATTTGAATCTTCAATTTGTTTTTGTCAAACAGAAATACCAATGACGGAAAATTTGCTCTGGATCACAATTATAAAAGATGCAATAAAACTAACACATTATTTATTTAGAAAAATTCTTAATTGCTTTTATAAATAAGATATATTAAGGACTCTATTGTCTTAAGAAAAGAAATTTCGATGAATAATGAATTTTTACAAAAATTATTTTCATTTTTAAAAGGATTTAATTAGAAAACTTCATTAAGTTTTAAATTTTTTAAAATCATGTACTAATTTCAAACTTTTAGATGATACTATTATTAAGTGAAAAATATATTTACTAGTCATAAACGGAAAAGCTTAATGCAAATCATCAAACATCAATATTTTTAAGAGTATTTAGACAATTTTTATTAGTATATAAACGTGCCGGTTTTTGTAAGTACGGTAGACCATACACGACGTTATCAGAAAATAAGAGCAATAACTACAGTAAATTTAAAGCCAAGATTTCTAAAATTTAATAAAACAGTAGATTAAGGAGAATATTTTCCTAAATTTTTAAGCTTACTGAGTAACTAAAAATTATATAAGAAAGGCACACCATTTTCTATAATTATGTTTTAGAAATAAAATCTCTGCAGAACATCGTTAAATCTGTCATCAAGCAATCAACATGTCAAAACAGCTACTGTCGGATTAAAAATATAGCTACTGTCGGATTAAAAATATAGCTACTGTCGGATTAAAAATATAGTTACTGTCGGGTTAAAAATATAGCTACTGTCGGACAAAAAATATTTATGCGATATTTTAAAGTAAATAATATTTGCTTCTATCAGATTAATTATACTTGAAATCAGCTAATATTCCATCAATTATGTTCCAGAATAGTATATTTTTATTTTTGGAAGATTCTTTTGCGATGAAAGACAACTAAAAATGGCGCTGATCAGATATTTTATATAAAAAGAAAACAACAAAAAACCCTTTCAGTCAATTTAAATTAGTTTTTGAAATAGAGCAAAGTATTTCGTTTATTGGAAATAATAAATTTAATCTATTAGCTTGAAATTAAAAACAAAATAAAAATTATAAGAAATATTTTTCCTTTTTAAAATTTCATTTTAAAACTTAGGTACCGTTATTTTTTTAGGTATCTACTTTAGTTGTACCTATTGAGACGTCCTAAATTATTCATTCTCGGTGCAAAACTTCCTACACATTTGATTTGATTTTCAGTTTTTGAGATGTCGACCACCAATGAAAAGATGGTGAATTGCGACACATCCGGGTTGATCTCTGACGTCATATTGCAGATGTAAAACCCTTCATCTTTCGGCGAGCCGGATGTGAAAATAATGAGACAACAAGACCCGAAGAGGTCAAAGTGTAATCTCTGAACAGGTTTCGTCCATCTTTTCACATCTAATTTTATCATCTTTGAATGATTTAAGCGGTGGGAAAGCGGTAAAAATTGCATCTTCACCTATGTATCGGTTTAGGCATGAAACTAATTAAAAATACTAGTTGTAACCCGTGACCATTTCACGGTTTTCCTTTTCATCTTAACTCTTCAGATAATGATTGTGTAAGTTCATGGCAAGTTCTACGACAATGGTTGTTACTTTTAAGAAGTAAGGGGGTACAAATGAAAAGATTTGAAATTGACAACTTTTTACATTTCACTGAAACAGTCGTTAAACCCTTCTATATATCTTTCTTTCTTTATTTCATTCACTTTCTCACTGAAACCAAGTAGTGTCTTCCCCCCTCTTTCCATTCGATCAAAACGAAATGCTTCAGCTCTAACCCTTGTTCTTTTCTATGCTAATATAAGTCCACACAGTAACCCTCTACCATGAGTTACTCTTGGGCCTTGTTTTAGGTGAACATTAGTAAAACAAAAAAAAAGAAAGTTCATTATTTATGAGTTACTGACAGGGCGTAACGGTCGTGCGAACTGATAAAGGGAAAGACAAGCACGGTTATAATAGAATTCTAATGTTAATGTTTATATGTTTGTCAGGATATATCAAAAGTATTTTTATCGTTTACAAACTTTTAATCAAGAGCTTATTTGATGTACTTATCTACGGCAATTCAAATCTCTATTATTATTATTATTATTATTATTATTATTATTATTATTATTATTATTATTATTATTATTATTATTATTATTTCCTTTGATATCTGGCGTTTACACATTTCTTTCCGGGTCCCGCCCAGGGACCTAAGGTTAGAAATGGTATCATGACACTTTCCACTGCAAAAAAAAAAAAATTACATAGATAAAGCCCTTCGTAAAGTGTGGGCTGTACTTGTCAGAATAATCTTTTGTATCTCTTTGAGGCATGGACTTCCAGGGATCCCTTCAATTAGTCTACTGGAATCTTTTCCAACCAATTCTAACGTTCCAACTACAACAGGGATTGTTGATGTTCCCATGTGCCACATTTTTGAGATTTCTATTTCAGGGTCCTTGTATTTTGACAACTTTTCGAATATCTTCAAAGATACATTGCAGTCTGCAGGGACTCCCATATCAATAAGGAGGCATTTGTTTTGTTTGTGATCTTTAATAACAATGTCTGGGCGGTTGGCTTTGATTGTTCTGTCAGTGTGTATTGTGTAGCCCCATAGAATTGTAACAGGTCCTATCTCCGTAACCGGGTCTGGGTGGTTTTCGTACCAGTTTCTTTCAGTTTCCTTCCCGTAGAAGTTGCAAATTTTCCAGTGCAGATATTGGCCCACTATGCCATCCCGGGTTTTATATTCAGTGGGTGCCAATATCGTGCAATCTGATACAAGATGATCAATGGTTTCTGGATATTTATCACAGAATCTGCATTTTGGGATAACAGAGTATTTTAGTATATGTACTTGATAATTCCTAGTTTACAAGCATTGGTCCTGTACAGCAAGGATAAAACCTTATTAATATTATTATTATTATTATTATTATTATTATTATTATTATTATTATTATTATTATTTCAATGTTTCATCATATAAGATCTTAATATCTGGTAATTAATGAATGGATAGCGGGCCCAAACCAGCAGCCTTAAGTATCATGCAATGTTTCCCTGACTTTAAATGTTCGTCCCTTTTCGGATTATTCTTACCAGTCCTAGGAGGCTTCCATTTGTGACATTTTTTGCTTGGCAATCAATGCCAACATTCTTTTTCTTCTTTGATTTCTGTTTCATATCATTTCCTCACGGGCCTCAAACAGAGACCTATGGTCAGAAATAGAATACATATTCATTAGTTCCACCAGGTCAGACTTTTACAATTAAGTGCCACCATGCTACGGCCACTGCTAACAATCGTCGCCATTCTCCTCGTATTTCATTAGGAAGAGAAAGTTCACTTCAGACACATTGTGAAACAGGTTTCCGTGAGGAGGCTTCGTTGATCACTACAATCTTAACCTCTTCAATTTTAGGCTCAACAGCTATCTTTCCTAAATATTCTAATAATCTGCACAACTTATCTCCTCCTGTATCTGTCTATATTTCCTCATCTTTGTTGCCATATTTATCACAACGGTTCGGCCCTTCAGTATCTGTCTATATTTCTGAGATGAGGTATTATGTACACTATTTACATTATTCGGACTATTGTCCTAATCTTTGTTGCCATATTTATCACTGTTAAGGGGTCTCCCCTTTTCACACAAATGGACTCACCCAAGGTATACATATACTACTACCAGTGAATACCCGAACAGTCAAGTAGGAGTCGAGACGGAACGACAGAAGAGTAGTAGAGTTCAGTAGTTGTAGAGTAAGTCACACAGAGACGGCGGCAAGCGTCACAGTTAGCGAGCACGTAGACTCAG
>OZ038507.1:93400823-93405823 GCA_964036315.1 Acanthosepion esculentum | reverse complement strand
AAGATTAAAAATTAAAAGTGGACTGACAAGCAAGAAAACTTCGAGATTATTTGCAGAATATTAAAAGAATTGGGGGAAGACATGAAAACAGATAAACTAACCTCTTTAAGTTGACATCACAAAGAGAAAAGTGTAAGTTGTATGAAGAATTACATGAAAAATTATAGAAATAGTCAACCATAACGACGTACCATACAACAGGGGAGGGGAAATAGTGCTTTGAGATAGTATTTTAGGAAGTAAAATTGTACCTTCCTTCAATGTTAACAAATGCAGAGAATCACTTTGGTTTGGCTTATTTTGTTTTACGGCATATCAGGTTATTTAATGCCGACAAAATTTGTTATTGCTTGTAATATTTTGTTTTGTCAAAAATCTGTTTCTGGTAATATTTTTCCTTCAAAATTGTATTGCTGGTAATAATTTTTTTCAAAAAAGTATTGCTTCTAATAATTAACTATTTGCCCATAGATGGGACCCTAACAGGTGCTACCACCCCGGGTCAGGGTGGACCTGGGAACACCAGCAATTGAGGTGGTCCCACGCTCCTCAAAACCTCCTGATCAGATCCCTCGCTGCTGGATGTAGTTTATCGTCTTACCCAGGACGCGGATGTAGTTTAACATCTTGCCTAGGACGGGCAGAGAATTAGTTTTTGGAAAAGGTGTTGCTTGTGGTAATGCTGAAAGAGTGTAATTATACAAGACAATAATTTATCTGAATTCTGTAAAGTTGATTTCCAACTTGTAAAAAAAGAAGTTTACAAAGACAGTAAAAATATCCCCATGCCTCTCTAGAATTTAATCTATTAGAAAAGTTATAGTTTATCATCGGATTACAAACATCAGTTCTTATTGGTTCCAACCTTTAAACCATTTCGAGACCATTAAAATAAAAAGGTCACTAGGAAACAATAAAAACTGTTGTCTGAATTCCGAATGTCGAAAGAATTTAAAAATTGAGAAAAAAAAAACTCATGATGTTTATAAAACGGCACGAATATCACGTGAACATGTCAAATAATAAAATAATTTATTCATGGGTTATTGGGTTAATCAAATATGAGAAGAGGCTAAAATGTTCGCCATCCAACGAAGAACAGTATCCTCCAAATTATAATCTTCATTTGATCATATTTTTGCTTGTGGGCAGGGAACTCATATCTATTTTCTTGGCCTAAATCTGTTGGATGAATTTTTAAAGATAAATCTACGCCGAGGCTTAGTTTTCATCATAAAACCTGAGATTCCGGAAAATCAATAAGTTGAACCCCACACAATATATTGTTAAAGTAACTTTACAGTTGCTAGAACAACATATTGTCTAAAACATTTTATGGAAATCGATTTGTAAATACCAATTTTATTGGGAAGATTTTAGCGTCATAACATGTGACGAAGTGTAATATGACGTCATGGAGAAACTACATTTGCGTCGTTGATAGAGGTCAATTTCTGTAGCCAAGCTAAAAGCCAGGATCTTAAATACTGATTTTCTATGCTGCCAGTCAACTTCCTCCTCACAATTGCGTAGCATATTCTTCCTATTTGCATTTCTACTTTTTTGGCCTCGTGCCGCATTAAGCTTTCTCTAATCAGGTTTGATAATAACGGTAATATGTGTAAAGCTTTAGCAAAAATAGAATGAAGATACAAGATTCTTTTCTTTCGGTCACCGAGAATAGTTGCTTACATTTTTTTAAAATTTCTTTGCTCACAGGGTGTATGGTATGTGGCAAAATACCCCGGGTGGCTTATATTCAGGATAAACATGTATTCAAGGAAATGGGTCTGATAACAGTTAGGCTATTTAAAGAATGAAAAAGGTCATTTAGTGCAAACTTGGACTGACAATCTTGGTATTGAGGCCTGCAAATGAGAAACGGATTGTTGCGCTGGATACGAGTATCAAATCCGTGTAAATGTGGGCGTGTGGAGGAAGAAGGAAAGAATGTAGCCGAGAAGAGTGGCGAGAGTAGAGCGAAAGACGAAGGAAACTGGCTGAGATAAAGCTAGAGAAGAAAGAAAAACTGAATGACAGGAAGATAAAGCGGGAAATGGAGAGAAAGACAAGGAAAGAGAAAGAGAAAGAGAAAGAGAAAGAAAAGACGTTAACCAAAATGAAGAAGTAAAAGGAAAGAAAATAAGGCGAAATAGAAAGAGAAGGTGGAAAATAAAAAGAAAGAAAATATTAAAAAATCAGGAAAACGAGAAGGAATTGAAAGAGACAGAGTGAGAGAAGAAGCAAAATGAAGATTAAAGGAATGAAGGAGGAAAAGAAATAAGAGAAAGAGATTGATACTAAATATATATATATATATATATATATATATATATATATATATATATATAGAGAGAGAGAGAGAGAGAGAGAGAGAGAGAGAGAGAGAGGGGGGGGAGAGAAAGGGAGAGGAAGAGGGAGAGGGAGAGAGAAAGAAATATGGTGGGGAAAAACACCTCGAGGAAGAACAAATAGGGAAAAGAAGAAAATAGAAAAGGCCAATAGAAAATATAACAAGATAGATAAAAAAAAGAAAAAAAGGGGGAGAGAGAAAATGACGAAAAGGGATAAAAGAGATAAAAAAAAAGAAGAAAAACGAAAATAACAAAAGAAGAGGAGGAAGGGGAAGAGAAGACAAAAGAAAAAGAGGAAGGGGATTACAAATAGAAAAAAGAAAGAATAAGAGAAATAAGTGAGGAAGGAAAATATCAATAGAAAGTGAAAACCAGAAAGAAAGAGAAGGGAAAAGTGTGTGAGAGAGAGAGAGAGAGAGAGAGAGAGAGAGAGAGAGAGAGAGAGAGAGAGAGAGAGAGAGAGAGAGAGAGAGAGAGAGTCAAAGAAAAAGACTGACAAATTAAAGTGATAGTCTGAGACATTTTGTAAGAGAGAAAACACTGAGTCTCGTCCTTGTCGAGGTCACAAAAAGTAACATATTAAGAATGGCTTCAGTTAATGCTAACCATTAAAACACGACAGAAAAGAAATGGGTACAATTATACAATCGGTTTTCCCGCATACGTATCTCCAGAACCGTATATGACAATCTATTTTTCCAGAGCAAAAATGTCGCTTAATAATCCAGATGTATATTTAAAGTATAGAAACTTAAATTAAACAAATGTTAATGATGTCTTCAATGGTTAAACGAAAGAGTAGCAAGTAATTTAAGGAACTGTTCTTATTTTACCCAGATTAAAAGAGTTATCGGATTATGTTATAACCGGAAAATCGGTGCTATATAATGACAGGTTTGGTACATTGGTCGTTTTCACAAGTTGAAAAGTTATGGTATTTCTAGTCAAGCTTTTGAACTGATTCAGTCTTTCTTAACAAATCACGAAATGAAATTGGTTTCGAATGGCCATTCTTCTAGATCTTTTTGCATTAATGCAGGCGTTGCCTCCAGGGCTCTTATCATTAAAGCTACGTTCTCAACTCGGTATCTATGCTGATAACACAACTATTTAGTCCTGTTTAAAAAGTTTAATCGGTTCGATAAGGTCAAATTGGCAGCTAATCTAAAAAATCACCTACAATCTGTTAACTGAGAATGACTTGTTAATTTTAATGCATCCAAATCGAAACTGCTTTTTTTTTCTTTTCATCGTCTGAATGAATCCTTTTTTGTCTTACATCAATATGGCTGATGCTAACCTCCAAGAGAGTGACTCACTGAGTCTTCTCAGACTAACGTTTTCTATTGACGTAACCTGGAAAGATAATATTAAAGCAATTGCTAGGTCTAGGAACGTTAGATCAATGTGCTGTGCTAGATAATTTTTCTCGCCCGCATTTATCTAAAATATTTATAAGTTTATTATTCGAATTTTGCTGTCATATTTGGCCTGTTGCTTCTGTTATATATTTAGATATTCTTAATAAAATTCAAAGAAGAATCTGCAATATTATTGGTCCTGACGCGACATCTCGGTTTCAATCAATTTCCCCCCACCATATCATAGCTTTCCCGTGGCCTGTCAATAAATACGTTCATGCTAATTTTTCTGATGAACTTTCATCTATGGTACATAAACTTTATGAATTTAAGCGCAGTACTTGATTGGCGACAAGGTCTCATCATTTTACAGTTGAAATTGCTAAATGCAACCGCAAGGTCTATGCTAACAGTTTCTTCTATTGCACTTCTCGCTTGTGGAAATCTCTTTTGACTTCTTGCTTTCCAGTCATTTTTGATTTTCAAAAATGTAAATGTAATGTCAATCGTTATCTTCTGTCTTCTCAATTCCTGCTATTTTATTGTTCTCTTTCATTAATAGTGTTTTTTTCTTTCTCATGTTATCTAACATTTACGAACCCTTGAGTCTTAGTGGCTTTATTGCCTTGGTTGGAAGGAAATTATTTTTTTAAGTCAGCTATTTTGTTTACAGAAAAAATTTTTTTTTTTCATTACGAATATCTCATCATGCCATTGATATATGTGTGACGTCATAGTTAAAGAGATAGGGTAGCTATAAAAATGTAGTTTTTTTTTTCATCTGCAGGACACGGACAAGATTCAACACCATTTGACTGCGAAATGATTGTTGTGTTGTATTCTGTTAGAGTTTGCATTTAGTGAAACTGGAATCTGTCTTGCTTGGTGCGACATACTTTTGTAAAGTTTAAAGAGAACAGGATCTAGTTCTGGAGCAAATATCTTAAGGACTATTACAGGGATACCATCAAGTCCACATGCATTGTGAGGATCTAATTTAGTGATAATAGGAGAGACCATGGATAGAATTCTACGCCTATCACTCAATAGAGACTCAGTTCAAAGTGGAAAGTCAGGCAAAGGTACTCCAAATGAGTGAATTTGAAGAGAATTTACAATCAAAAGATTCTGCTTTATCAGCAGATGATGTTAACACCTCAAATTGAGTGAAGAGATGAGGAATAGAAGATTTACTCTTTATTTTAACACACTATTACAGAAAAATTATTGAAAATGATTGTGGTTTCATCTGGTTTTTCTGAGAAGATACAAAACATGGGTAAAA
>OZ038507.1:93388557-93400623 GCA_964036315.1 Acanthosepion esculentum | reverse complement strand
TGTGCGAGAGAACTAGGGAAGAAAAGGAATAGGAGAGGAAAGAGAGAGAGAGAGAGCGAGAGGGAGCAAGAGAGAGTGAACGAGAAAGAGAGAGTGAACGAGAGAGTAAGGGTGAGAGATTCGTTAAATTGATTAATTTATAAGAGTATTTCAAATGGATTGTGGCTTGATTGATTGCTATGACAGACATTTTGAGAGGTAAAAATATTGTAAGAATCAGACGGTATTAACAAAAAATAATTGGAAGGAGATTTTGACAAGTAGACTTATTTTATAGTGACTCGATGTGTTTTTAAAGTGTTTATCCTGAAAAACTAAAAAAAAAGAAGAAATTATGTTAGGGTAGGTAAAAAGAGAAAAAGTATGTAAAATATTTCCACATTATCTTCGATTGGAGATTTCTCGGAATAGGCTAGACTTCTAGTTTATTTGAATTAAAGAATTTCCGGGGAGAAAGAAATAATCGTGCATCTAATCTGTTATAAATTATTTCTGGGAGACTATTTAACCTCATTATCAAAAAATCTGTAAATATATAAAATAATGGAAGAATTTTAGCTTTGCGTTTTTATATTTATTTTTTATATTATAAAAAATAAATTTAACTCCGAAAAACAGGTAATTTTTGAGAGAGACGTTTTTTTACCATTCCTAGAACCCAAAACAATACTTCTTCATAACCAATACTTCATTGTAATTTAAATGAGTCCATTTTTACAAATGGGAGATGGCGAACCAATCTCACGTACAGATGTCTCGAATTTTTTAGGCTTTAATTTATAACAGATTGGCTAAGTTACTTTGGATTAATGATTAACAAACTGATCTTACTAATCATTATTATTGTGTAGCGAGTTGGAAGCGTACTGGGTGTATCACACTGGTATCATTTCATCTTTGGCTAACGAGGAGCACCTTGACTTTTGTATATCCGTAAAAAGTTCGATCCTATCTGAAGATATAGTACTTGTACTAAACGAAGTTTTCTGTGATATAAAGATAAAAGGTGACAGTATTGTTAGTTCGTTTTTAGGTTTACTCAAAGCAATGAATCGTCTCTCTCAAAGTCCAATCATTCACCCAACGATCACTAATGTGCTCTGCAACTCATAAAGAAGGGTTCTACCTTCATTGTGAATTTTGGTGACTTTATACACATCCCTCTACATCCTCTAGTGACTTTAATAGTTATCGTTTCAACAAAAGCCACACGGTTTTACTCGAATTATTAAGGAATTTACAAGTGAGAGTTTGTCTGACTTACATATTACATACAACAGTTTACCCCTGATTCGATATAAGGTTCATCAATCTGACAAAATGGCAGTCAATGTTCAAAACGATCTCAAGTCCGTAGTTAACTGGGGCAAAAGATGGCTTGTTAATTCTATCGATTCCAAAACTAAACGTATCTCCATTAATCACCTGAGAGACCTCTTGTTGCTTTCCATCAGCTTGGCTGATGCTATACTCCAGGAAGGTAACTCGTTACGACTTCTCGGACTCAAGTTCTCTGCTGATATGAAGTGGAAATATTATATCGAAACCATTGCTATGTCAGCCGCTAAGAAAGTCGGTTCACTATGTTGGGTGAGACAACTTTTCTCTCCAGAATCTATCTTACATATCTATGTCTGCCATTCGTCCATACTGAGAATATTGTTACCACATATGATCCACTGCCTATCGTACTTACATTGAGCTCCTTGATGAGGTCCAAAGAAGAATCTGCAATATTATTGGCCCTGGTATGGCGGCTCAGCTCCGGTCACTTTCCTACCGCCGTAAGGTTGCCTCTCTATTGTCTTTTCTATAAATGCTTTCATGGTAATTATTCTAATCAGCTTTTGCTATGGTACCTAGAATTTTTCAATTTAAGCACATCACTAAACTGGCGTCGAGAACTCATCAATTTACAGTTGGGCTGGTTAGATGTAACCGTAAATTCTATGCTAACAATTTCGTCTCTCTCACTTGTGGAACTCCCTTCCTGCTGCGTATTTTCCAACCAACTTTAATCTGCAAAAATGTAAATACAATGTCAATCTCTATCTTACCTCCTGATCACTCTCTTCTCTTTCTACTCATCATTAATGTTTCTGTTCCTAATTCTTCGACAACCTGTAATCCTTTGTGTTTTAGTGACATTATTTCCTTGCTTGGGACGATTCCGATTAAAAAACAGAAGTGGATAATATAAAAATTCTACATAAAGTAACAAGAAGTGGTAGTAGTGTAGAAGTACTAAGCGGCCTTCGAACAACACTAGATAGATTTTAACACATCGCAACAGAATCCATGGCTAGTGTGTGTCATGTAGATGTAGTCAACCCAGTACTCTCTAATAATTTATATGGAAAATAAAAACGATATGTATATCGCAAGTACTTAGGTAGGAAGCAGCGCATTTCGCAATAATAGAACTATCTCAAAATCTAAATTGATAAGTAAACACAGACCTATGTAGACATAAGAATAAAAACAAAAACAACGAAAACAAAATGGATAAAAGAACTCAGGAGAACGCTGATTGGTAAATTCTATAATGGGGGGGGGTGGCGGATGTGCGAAAGATGATCGTGCAAAATTGGAACAACAAAGAGGTGATGTTTTGGGATAAATATTGCAAGGCCTGACATTTCCCGCCATCTCCACGCTAATAATCTTTCACCCTAACATTCCTTCACTCTGTGCAGCAGCCAGCGTGTGAAGCAGCCCCACCCTCACAACGTAAACAATGACGTGAATTTCCTCTTGAAACCTTTCTCGCTTTTCCATACTCCCGTCTTCCTTCTGTTGTTATTCTTTTTTCTTTTTCCTTTCTCTTATTATTCTTTTTAATTTGGCTTTCTTTGCTCATTTTGCTTTCTTCTTTATGTGCCGTGTCCGCTTAGGACGTAGGCGATCATGGCTCTCCACAATTTTCTGTCTATTGTAGCTCTTAATAAATTTTGTTTTTTTTATGTCACTCCTAAACCCTGTTCCATCATCCGTTTACTCAAGCTCACAAAGTATGTTATGTTTTGTTTTCCTCTGGCCCTCTTGCCTTCAAACCGTCTTGTGACTATTAGTTTTTCTAAGCCTCTTTCCTCATTATATGCCCTAGAAATTTCAACTGTCTCTTCCTGATGTTAAGTACAAGTGTCCTTTTTGTTTCCATCTTCTCTAAAATTTCGTCGTTGCTCACATGTCCAGCTCATGTTATCCTCAGTATCATTCTGTAGAACCACATATCTTTTGTTTCAAGTCTCTTCATCTTTCCTGTCATATACACCCTTGTGCAAATTGGCTGAAACAACCGCTTTAGTTTCCTTTCTTTCACCATACGGTCAGTTTTACACACACTGGTGTGACAGAGTGTAATCGATTTCTATTTTTCCTCAGATTACGTCATTTGCAGTGGTTTGCAATAATATGAATCCTTTTTCGGGTGTATGATGAAATTTGTTTGGCCTTGAAAAATATTGCATCATCCGTGATATTTCCTCACACCCAGACAATATTGTCTCGACTGTCGATTAGTTGTCCTACGGCCATTGTCTGCGATGGACGTTACTCCAAGGAGGCGTACGAAAATTGTAACGCTGAACGAACACGATTGCTAGCCTTACTAGTGAGCAAATCAAAGTACTATCAACTGGCTCGGAAACTCTCCTGATTTATATCCAATCGAGAATCTGTGGTCAATATACAAGTAAAGACTTCGTGCAATGGACATGCGAAGTACTAACATGGGCACTGGCTCACCTTTCATTGGAAAAATACGAAAAAAAGTAAATGGAATTATTTGTTTTGTTTCATTTAATTTGCACAAAGGTCTAGGCGGACAGATATCAAATAACTATTTTCTTTGTTTTTAACAAAGTTTTTCTGTTTCTTAATACCCTGCTTAGCTTTAGGAATACATCTTTGACTATCCTAATGCGCCTTCAGATTTCAGTGTCGCGTTTTACGTCCTATGTTAAAACGCTTCCTAGATATTTCACTTTTTGCGCCTGTTTGATTTTGCTATCTCCAATTTGTATTTTGTATTTTGGTCTCATCCATTTGCTAACAACCACGTATTCTGTTTTCTTGCAGTTGATTTTTTAACCCTTTCTTCTCGATTTTTTTCGTTAGCTTCTGTGGGAATTTTTGTAGTTTCCTTTCCATGTCTGCTATCAACACTGTGTCATCTGCATATCTTATATTGTTTAGATTGTGGCCGCCAATAAGGAACTTTAACAGAACTCATTTTCTATCCGTATGCAGGCGATTTGCCGACAGTATAGGTTATTGATTATTCTAATATCGTTCCAAAATAGGTCAAGGTTGCTGAGCAGTTCCAACAGATCTTAGTGGCATAATTCATCGAACGCCTTTGTGTAATCTACAAAACACAGGGCGTCCCAGATAAGATGATAAACTACGTCCAACAGCAAGGCCTCTGATCAGGAGGTTTTTGAGGAGCGTAGAACTACCTCTCAATTGCTGGTGTTCCCAGGTCCACCCTGACCCGTGGGGGTATCACCTGTTAGGGTCCTCGCTATGGGCAAATAGTTAACCCCCCCAAACCGGGGTCAAAACACTATGAAAGTGAAAAAAAATAGGTTTTAATACCAGAAATATGTAAAAATTATTACCAGCAATAAATTTTTGAGGAAAAAATTATTACCAGTAATACATTTGAAAAAAATATTACCAGCAATACATTTTTGGAAAAATATATTACCAGCAATAAAAAACATTGGGGTTGATATACCGTAAAAGAAACCAAATCAAACCAAACCAAATCAAACCAAACCAAATCAAACCAAATCAAACCAAACCAAATCAAACCAAATCAAACCAAAACAAACCAAAACACAGGTACATATCGCCTTCCTTCTCGATTTATTCTTTTTCTCTATTTTTTTCTATTTTCATTTTTTTAATCTTTACCTTTTATTTATTATTTGTTTTCGTTTTTTCTTTTTCCTTTTTTCTTTCTTTGCTTCTTGTCTTTCATTTATTCTTTCTTTTCCGTTCTTGTCTTTATCTTTTATCTTTCTTATTTACTTCTTTCTTTCTTTCTTTCTTTTATATTTGATTATTAATTCTTCATTATGTTTACATTTTTATACATGCTCTGTTCTTTTGTTCTACCTTCCTTTGCTTATATTTGTTGTTTCTTTCTTTTTTCTTTTTCATCTTCTTTATTTTTTCATTCTTTCTTTAGTAGAATCCCTTCTTCTTCTTCTTCTTCTTCTTCTTCTTCTTCTTCTTCTTCTTCTTCTTCTTCTTCTTCTTCTTGCTGTCACCGTTGTTCTCTCTCTGTCGCTCACTTACTCCTACCAAACAAATTTCCTAACACACATGACTAAGGAAAGCGAACCTCCTCTCTGTCTCTCTCTTTGTCTCTACTGAAATGCCCTTAACTCGACAAAAAGGCATGAAACCGACATGCCATTACACATGTTTAGGATGCACTTCAACACACGTTTCCCAAGTTTCTTTAACGTTTCGAAAATATTTCGGACGATTGGTCATTGAAATACATATCTGCTGTTGTAACATGCGACTCATTCGAAAGATTCCTATCATTCAAGCCTTTTTTTTCATGTTTTGGGAATATGAAATAATCAAATTGAATAAGATCTGGTAAACAGGGTCGATGATCTATGCACGTAAATCCCAAATTCTTAAAAACATCCATCGTTATTCAATTATCCTAGTAAACAAGTGCATTGTTCTGCAAGAATTGAACATCTTTACAAGTCTTTCCTACTCTGCAGAAAATAATTTGTAAGTTCGTGCTAGAGAAATTTTAAGGTAGGGTGTGGCGTTTAAACTATAACCCAGCGAATTGGGACACGGTAGTAGAAATCACCCGGTAGGAATTTCGGCAATTTTGTGGGGTTTGTCACAGAAGTATATATGCATCCGAAAATCTAATGATTAGTTAATAATATTAATGAGAAATTAATGATTACTTAACACAAACACACACACGCAAACACACACATATGCGTGTGTGTGTGTGTGTGTGTCTAATAATTTTTATTTCGTAAATATTTTCTCTCAGTTTTCCTGACATAAGTTTGAGGATGTCACAACAGCTGAATAGAATATGCAGTTAAATAAGTTCAGTTAATTTCGGCTTCTTGCTCGTTATACAGAATAAATTTCAGGCCAACTTAGAAAAAAAAGTTGTGTGTTAAAAGGGTAGTTTGTTTCATTGACAACGCTTTTATTTTAACTACCATCACTCCTCGGCAATATTTATTGCTTTAAAAAGCGATGATTAGAAATGGAATACAACCTAAACATATGAAAAAGTATTTATACATTTTCTTTGTTCTTGAGAATGAACAAAAAAAAAAAAAAATCAACACTATTAGATTGTTTATTTACACTATTTATTTATTATGATTCTTATTGAAATGCTTTTCAAAACATCTGCTGATTGCCTGTCGATTCGAACTTTATAAAGTCGTAAATAATAAGGATTTCCTTGTAGTTGGTTCGCATATTTTAATAATTTAGTAAATGTTTATAAATTTATGAATAAAATATTGTTTTCATTTTTCTTTATAAATCTGTAAATGATAAATATTGCATTGTATTAGTTTAATCGTATTAGATTTTAGAATGTTGTAAATATATAATTATTCTTGTAAATAAATAATGTAATAAATAATATTTAATATTTTTGCTGTGAGTTCTCAAGAACAAAGAAAATGTATAAATTCACTTTCATCCAATGTTTATATTTTCATACAATTCTAATCATCGTTTTCTTTTAAACAAACATTGTCCAAGATTGAGGGTAATTAAAATAATAGCGGTGTCAAGGGAAAAACCGTCTTTTTGTCACTCCGATTTTTTTACGGTTCAAGATTTTGCATGTTTTATGAAATTATGCAGAGTGAAGGTTATGTGAAACATTATTTTTAAAAGCAATAAAGAAATTTAGTCAAAGTTGAATGAAATGTTGTGATAAAGACTTATGATAGGATGAATGCCACTACGGAATCAATCCATGTAGTTTATCGATCGGGTTATACAATTGTAATTTTCCAGGCTGAAAATCGATGTAAAAGATTTGTCTGATAATGTAAAATAGACAACAAAAATGATAATAAACATAGAAAGTTCTCGAATTTAGTGATTTGTTTTCAACTACGGTTTTGCAAATTCGATTTATCGATTCGTTTTATGAGCCTATTTGATTACGCTAAAACTGCTATAGTTTGAAGATGAAACGTAGAATTCTAACGTCGTAGTTAACGTCGGTAGATTAAAAGCGTAATGTATCCAAGAATTTGCCGGATCACAGATCATTGGATTTCAGTGGTATAACCTGTATTTAATTAGCAGACGTAGTTCTTTTTTATGCAGACATTTTAGACTGTTTTTGTTTTACATGACTTTATATACGACTCGTTTCGCAAACAACCTACTTTCGATTCTGTAACTGTTTTACTCCCTTTATTTATATTTTTACTTCTATTTTTATTTAAAAAAAAAGAGTTTTGTGTATAATTTAAATTAAGTTTCTTGATCTCCACTCAAAATATGACTCCGGATAAGTCCATTTTCATCCACTGTCCCGGTAGCCGGGGCAACTCTGGCTCCGAAATTGTCGACCTTAGTAACTTTTTTTTAACTCGTTGATTGGAGGAACTCCTTAGTTAGCATAAAAATAGTTTGCTCTCGATATAAACGTTGGTAAAATTATCTGAAAAATAAAAGGACATTTTCTTTTCACTTAACCAAAAGTTAATGTTGGAAATTCAATATTTATTATCAACAAGCCTTTTTATTCTGAATCAGTCCGACAAAGAGCCTCGGTCTTGGAACTATTCTGTAAAAGATCAAACACATTTCTCTAAAAATAGTATATGAAATTAGCATTTCAGAATTGTATTTTATAGTAAGCGCAAGATAAATAGATATGGAGGGACAATCATCATACATTGATTGATTAAAAAAGAAAGAAAGACAGAAAGACAGAAAGAATGAAAGAAAAAAGAAAAAAAGAAAAAAAGAAAGAAAGAAAAACGAAATAAAAAAGAAAGAAAGAAAGAAAAAAGAAAGAAAGAAAGAAAGAAAAAAGAAAGAAAAATGAAAGAAAAAAGAAAAAAGAAAGAAAGAAAAAAGAAAAAAGAAAGAAAGAAAAAGAAAGAAAGAAAGAAAGAAAGAAAAAGAAAGAAAAAGAAAGCAAAAAGAAAGAAAGAAAGAAAAAAGAAAGAAAAAAGAAAGAAAGAAAGAAAAAAGAAAGAAAAAAGAAAGAAAAAGAAAGAAAGAAAGAAAGAAAAAGAAAGAAAAATGAAAGAAAAAAGATAGAAAGAAAGAAAAAAGAAAGAAAAAAGAAAGAAAATAGAAAGAAAAAGAAAGAAAGAAAAAAGAAAGAAAAAAGAAAGAAAGAAAGAAAAAAGAAAGAAAGAAAAAAGAAAGAAAGAAAAAAGAAAGAAAGAAAGAAAGAAAGAAAGAAAGAAAGAAAAAAGAAAGAATGGTGTGAATAGCGTCAGAGTGATAAACATGGAAAACAACAGGCAACTCAAATTTGAGTTTCGCCTGAAACTCTGACCGTTTGCTTAATGCAAACATCTTTGAGAAATGTATTGGAAAACCTTGTCCATGTGTTCCGCTCCAATTCCTAGAAATAAACAAAAAAACAAATTTTCTCTTTAGCATTCTACAGTAGGAGAATAGGTAAGATCACGATGAAAACCCCGGTTCTCGTTTGAACTCTCCGGAGTTAAGCAGTGTCGACACCGGTTAGTACTTAGAAGGGTGACCGAATACGTTTATTGCAAGCAACTTTTAACACTCTGAAATATCACCCGACTTTAAAGAACCCACAAAGGTTTGATAAGAGGTAAAAAAAACAAATATCAATCAATCAACACTAAAGAGAGAATGACTGGGAATTTGTATAAACCGCATTTCTACAAACAATATCCAAATTAAATGTTGTTACATTCAATATTATACGCGTCAAGAAAACACATACACACATAATATATATTTTAGTTTATTTCAGTTTTATTGAAGATTACAAACTCTTGATTTTTTATTTGGTTTCTTTCAAATTAACGGACGTTTCCTTCGATCGTGTATAAAATTGTGTGGACACATATATAAACTTTGATGCATAACAAAAAATATACTATACATTTTTATTTTATTTTAAAACACTAATATAATTCCTTTTCTTGAAAATGAACAATGTTGATTGAAAGCCATCCAAAATATACGGCGGGATAATTGTTAGATACACTGGAAAAATATTTGTTACTTTGTACGAAAGCAAGAGAAAATCAAGGGAAAAATTAAAAAAAACAAAGACTTGAGGTTTTAAATAAATCCTGCTTTTAAGGATAGTTCCCTTAACTCAGGGGAACCCAGGTTGAAATCCCGCCGGAGAGTGCATATTTTTCTTTAATAAAATTTCTCGGATATTCAAGCCGGTGGACGAAAATAAATAAATATACGGCTTAATAAATAAACGGAGCGTCTATTCAAATACGAGTATCCAGTAAAAATAACGTCTAAAGTGATAAAATCTGTCGGATTAATAAAAAAAAAACAATTTATTTTATATATGTGTGTGTGTATGTGTGTGTGTGTATGTGTGTGTGTATATATGTGTGTGTGTGTGTATGTGTGTGTGTGTGTGGCATCCGTCGAGAGACCATGGATTTGCGCTCACAGAGTTATGCTTCAGCTGCTGATGGCGGCTCAACATATGTTATTGGCTGTACCGGCCCACACGGAAATGACAATTTCGATTGCAACAAATGCATGCGAAGACGTTCACCCCCGATGTCCCCAGGTTTGTTTTTTTTTGTTCATTGAGCACGCTTCTTCCCGGCTGCAAGCCTCCTCTTCTGCTCTTCTCGCTCCAACTCTCGGTGTAAATCGCGTCTACAGTGTGACCGATTGTTGGTGACATTTTCACACTTCTTGGTGTCCATGTCCATCGACTTTATGTCACTTTGCAGATTCCCTTGATATTAAGACCCCGAAGATCTTTCTGTATGTTGAACTGGCCATCGGCACGAAGGTGACCTCCCCCTCTCTCTCACTTTATATATATATATATATATATATATATATATGAAGAAATATATAAAGTGCTCAATAGATAGAGCGTGTGTAAATATAAAAGTGAACATAGAAGTCAACACTTAGAAGACAGTCTGTTTCATGCTAGACGCAATCGTCTGGCCTGACGATTGCGTCTAGCATGAAACAGACTGTCGCCTCTAAGTGCTGACTTCTATGCTCACTTTTATATATATATATATATATATATATATATATATATATATATACATATATATATATATATATATATATATATATATATATAGTGCTGGTGTTAATAAAACAGTGATCAATGTAATAAAACACAGTATTAAGTATATATTATTAAATATATATACATATGTGTGTGTGTGTGTATATATTTAAGTAACGAACATCTTGGTAATCCGTATGGATAATCCCAAGGAGGATGAAATCCTGAGAGGCCGTAGGGAGAATGGAAAAGAATGAACAGCATTGAGTAAAACAAGAAAACTAAGGAGAATTGCAGTCTCTTTATTTCCAGTAAAATCCACTACAGAAAATTTAAAAAAGAAAATGAATTTTGTCAATAGACAGAATTCTGATGAAAGTTCTGAAATAACGAGGTGACTTGCGGTTGCTTGATCTTCCTCGAGAACCCTTAGATATAACTGGCGTGACACTTTAATGATCGGAATATTGAAATGAGTGCCGGAGTATTGCATAAACTTGCTGTCACTTGTTCCCTAAAGAGAACTACAAGACTCTAATACTGTTAAAAACGCAATGACCAAAATACTGAGAAGAGTGCAAGAATATAGTCATTTAATCTCCAACTAGATTGCAAAGAAACTGCGCATGCGAAGACTTAATGCCAAGAATATTGAGGAGAGTTCTGGTGTATCGGTATGAAGACTGAAAATGTCCGCTCCCAATAAAATTCTAAATGTTTATTATAAGCATTGTTTCTACGGTATTTTTATCGTCTTCCTTATCGCTCGTTCCAATTTTGTCTTACGTTCTTACCTTTTGCTTCTTACGCAAGACTTAAAACTCATTAATTCCGTAACTAAGATAACACACCTAAACTCAAAGCAGGATGTAATTCATTTATCTGGCAGGTGGCCTGTTCTTTGAAGGAATTCATGAAAAGCCATTTCAAAGTGATGCTCTCTTAAACACAGAGATGCTCTTAAAACTGAGAAAAGAGCTTAGTGTCGGTGATGCTCATGTTATGCATAATTGCATAAACTTTGGACTTTACTAAAGGTCGGATGCCATCGTTTTTTCTTCTGTTTCTGATAAGCTAAAAAGAGCACTTCTTTGGAGAAAGGATTGTGTGGAAGTTGACGTTAATTGCTCTTTCTACCTTTTGTTTATTAGATCGCAAAACTGTTGCAGCAATCTTTTGTTTCTGATGGGCGTGTGAATAGAAGGTGAGCGGAAAATTGTTAAAAAGTATTAAAAAACGAGAAGAGAAGGAACAGTTGTCCCCCTTTCAGTTACCGACGGTCAAAACCAGAACCTAAATAATTCATAAACATTACAAAATAATAATTGCAACGTTCAGGAGTCATTGTCTTTTGCAGACAAGAAAATGCTCACCAAATGAATATTATTTTAATCATTTTAACCCAAGAAGGCAATAAAGCCACTAAGACGCAGGGTGTTACTGAGTGTTAGAGAATATGAGAAAAACACAATTAAGCAGACAGAACAATAAAAGAACAATAATTAGGAAGATATTGCATTTAGATTTTTGAAGCTCAAATTTGACTGGGAAGCAAGAAGTCCGAAAGCGAGAAGGGTGATGAAATAAACTGTTAGCATAGAACTTACGGCTACATCTAGTAATTTCAACTGTAAAATGATGGGACCTTGCCGCCAATCTAGTACGGCACTTAAATCCATAAAGTCTAGGTAGCATAGAGGAAAGTCCATCAGAACAATTGTCATGAAAGTATTTATAGAAAAGGAGCAAACAGAAATTACATTTCGGTTGTGGAAAAGTGACTGAAGCCAATATGATAG
>OZ038507.1:93366057-93383557 GCA_964036315.1 Acanthosepion esculentum | reverse complement strand
GATCTTGGCGGGAGGCCGTCTGATTGGATGAAAGAAATATATTCTATTTTTTAATGTTAAGCCTGCGTAGATCCTATGTGCGCACAGACGCAATTTCGTCATATGGCTTTTAAGTCTAGCTCCCACAATATGGTTTGTAAAGATCAACTATCGATCAAAATGATCCTGAAAAATTGCAGGAAAAAGGTAGCACAGCTTGGCACAGCTTGTAGATCCTTTGATACCAACCTCTTGGATATTTACGGCTTTAGAAATTTACACTCTCCTAGGTGATAACAAATGTCCTTAAATATAGCATGGAACTTTGGAAAATCACATCATACCTAAATAGCACCAATGGCACTATCATTTCCTATCTTTTGAATATCCGACTAGGAATTTTTCAAGGAAATTCCTTGTCAAAACTTCTGTTTTGTCTGTCCGTAAATCCCCTCCCCCCTTTCGAAACAGTAATAATTATGGATTCAAAATAAGGATCAAATTATTTAATCACTTTCTACATGGATGGCCTCAAACTTTTTAGCAAGAAGTACAATGAGTTGAAATGTCTCCCCAATATCGTAAAATATTTCAATGATGACATCGGCATGGACTTGGAATTAAATAAATGTGTAAAAATAGCATTCAAGAAAGAGAGGATTACCGAAACAAAATAGATCTCGATTTTCTCACAAAAGATTAAGGAACTGGTCCAAGAAGAAGCCTATAAATACCAAGGAATCAGTGAAGGAAATAAAATAGAGCAAACCCAAATGAAGGAGAAAATAAGAAAAAGAATAATACAGACGTGTGCTTCTGACTTCCGAATTGAATTCATAAAAAAGAATATCAGTCATAAACACTATTGCTGTCCCTTAAGTGGACTATAGTTGACATTAAGCAAATAGATGTCAAAATGAGAAAATTTCTCATTTGCCACCGCATGCAACATCCCAAGGTTAATGTTGATTGTCTGTACGTAGTTAGATCAGAAGAAGGCAGATGATTAGTTCCACTAGACCTGTCTTACAAAACTACAACAATCGGCCTTCAGAGATACCTGGTAACTACAGCAGACTCGATGATGATCTGTGTTAAAGAATATGAAAGAAATAAGAATGACTCAGGAAGCCAAAAAATTCAAAAGGAAATTTCAAGTTCGACATAGAAAAAAAGTAATTTGAGGACAAAATCGTTACTGTGAAAAAAGGGAAAAAATGAAATGTAAACAAATGAATGCCTAGATCAAGGGCCAAACCCTCGACACCTCAAGCTAAGGATCTCTGCTTTGGAAAATATTTGCGTGTTTTGCTGACGCTCTTTATTTCGTAATTCTGGAAGTTGAACAAACTATTGATGCTTAATATTACAGAAAGCAACCGGTTTGTTTGAATGACACATTAGAAAATAAAACATTTCTCTTGGCAAAGAAGTCGACATCGCTGCATAAAATCCTATTTCTGTGTTGTAAATGCAACACAACACATATTTTATACAGCAATGCTGAATGGGTTTTCGTGGCGTAGTCTGCCAAATTTGACAATTTCCGACGAGTACTTAAAACTAGAAACAAAATCGAAACCGCGAAGATGAAAATATTTACTGAAATCAGAAAGAAACACCCAGGTGAGTGGTGAAGTAAAAGATTTGCTGTCACTTTACCAGTTGGGAAAATAATTTATTTTTATTGGTGTGAACGAAAATGTCAAGAATTCTGAAGGGTATTAAGGAGAGTTACACTCATTTGATTTCGAAGGAAAGTCACAATATACGACTGAAGTGAACATTTATACACAAATTCAGGCAATACAGACACATGTCTCTTTCTACGACTGTTGATATAATACTATTTTGGACACCGAACAGGACCCCGATAGGAATACTTGATCGAAAGTAGCAGGTAAGGAAAAGAAGCAGTTACTATAATTACTGCACGGATATTCTATATAAAAGGCGGCAAATATGCACCGTGTGAATGAAAACTGAGAGGCTATTATGTGCTATTTGTTACCTTTTGGCGTTCATTCCGTCCACGTAACTGGGTTGGTGGCATCGAATGAGAGGTTTATGGACAGAGAACACTCGGGGCGTCCACTGACAGTGACAGGTTTTTTAATTTGACTCAGAAATATGATAACCGCTGTTGTGGCTCGATCCCAACCAGCAAATATATATATATATATATATATATATATATATATATATATATATATATATATATATATATATATATATATATATATATATATATATATATATATATATATATATATATATATATATATATATATATATATATATAGTTTTATGGTATGCTGTATGTATGTGTAAAGATAATGATCAGGGATATTATTATTATCAGTGATTATTACTATCAAGGATAGAGCGTTGTTAAATATAAAAGTGGACACTGAGGTCAAACAGTAACGTTTATATTTCAAATTATTCTAAGGTATTGACTAGTAATAATTATGGATCCGGGTGCAGTTCCATGTTCGGAAGATAAAAACACCTCGTCTATAACACACTAAAAGCATACCCTTATTCCTGTTTCCCTGACAAATACAAGCTCCAACTATTTAAGTGTAACGTCAATCGACATCTCCAGCTGCCTTGATCTATTCACTTCCCTTCTCCACATCCTTTCACCTTTCATTCCTATCTGCTCTCGCTCCAAATCTTCTGTAACCCCCTTGCCTTGATCGATCCACTATCTTTCTCCACATCCTCTCCTTTACCACTCCTATCTGCTCCTCCTCCAAACCTTCTGTAACCCCTTGCGTGCTAGTGGCTTCCAGCCTTGCTTGGGGTGATAAGCTTAAAAACAAAAAACAAAAAAACACATAACACACACACTCAATTAAAACTGAAAAAATAAAATCATCCTTGATAATGGCTAAAAGTATAGCCGAAAGCACTCGGAACTATAGAACAATTGGACAGTTTCTACACACTTTGTGTCCCAAAAAGAAAGCTCTTGAAGCGAACACAAGAAAAATTAAATAAAAAGCTTAACCGTAGTACCTTTGTCAGTCGTTTTTAATGAAACATGCATAAATGAAGGATTTCTGCCTAAATACACAATATATATATATATATATATATATATATATATATATATATATATATATATATATATTTATTTTCTGCTGATACGTTATTTTTATGGATACAGTTATTTAAGTAAATCCTCTGTTCTTTAATTAAACATTATAAAATATATTTACCAGCCTGGATGTTCGAGAAATTTCGTAGAAAATATGCATTCTCGGGCAGGAATCGAACCTGTATCTTATGAGGAACCACCATTAAGCCTGACGTGCTATAACCGTTCAGACACAGCGAACTTTCAGGTAAGCAAAGCTCGAATTAATGCTTTTAAACACACACCTTCACTCGAATATTCAGGTTATTAAATCTGTAATCCATTTCCTATGAAAACTTTTAGGTAGTTTTAATGGATTCGATATTTAATTTAATCGATCATTTGGTTCTTTTGCCGTCTGTTCACTTACGCACATTCATTAGAGGAGAAAGTTTTCTTTGAGGCCAATTAGTGGTCGTTCATTCTACTTTTCCTACTATCTGTTGTCACCTACGTTGTTGTAAAGTATCTACTGTTTATCGTTCGCCACAACTATTAAAAAAAAAAGAACATTTAAGCACACTATCAATTAGTGATTTTTCGCTTAAATTATGTGAAAGTCACACGTCAAAGCTGACTAATGCAACTGAAGTGGTGCTAGGCATTTTCAACGTTTTATTTAAGACAACTTGGCATCGTAAAATGTGGTACGTTGGACCATTCGCAGTAATCTCTACATAAACTGCCTAAATATTCCTTTTTTTTAAATTGACGATATACTTTTTTCTTTTTCTCTCTCACACACTCTCTTTCTTTCACGCTTTCTCCCTCTCTTTCTCTCTTTCTCTCTCTCTCTCAAACACTCTCTATGTCTTTTTAGGGCATTGGAAATCTTGATTCTCCACAGTTTCCTATCTCTTGTTCGCAAAAACACATTCTTCTTTATTTTATTTATTTACCTTCACATGAGGACAAATTGAATAAAGTGTATCGTTTAGGACCAATCTATTTCTTTCTGGTACTTGTTTCTCCACCCATTTAGACAAACCTTTCTTGTAGGTCATTTATTGCTCTCCCCATCTTCTCATACCTTCAATTTCTGTACACTTTACAGGTCCCAAGAATTTCAGTTGCCTCTTTCAGATTGATAGCAATAATTTCATTGAAGTTCCTATGTTTCTTACGGGCTCTATTCATAACATTCTCACCATTGCTAGAACCGTATCTCATTGTATTCAAGTAATATTCTTTTCCTATTTAACATCATTCTTCATCTTTTATTGCCCTATAAAAGAGATATTGCATAGCCGTTTAATAATCTTTTATTCATATTACATATTAATTCCTATTCCTTTGGAAGTTTTGAATGATACTTGCCGTTGTCTGATATTACAGGTGCTCAAAGAAATTGTATTTTGTCACTTGTTTAACTTTGATGTTCGCGATGTATAATCCTTATCTTCGGATGTTCATTCTGCTCACCACCATGCACCCTATTTTCTTAATGATCAATGCAGCTTATTTTCTTTTATTTGCAAATAAAAAATATGCCAAGGTTGATAATTAAAAAAATGCCCACTGATATATATTTTTTAATTTGCATAAAACTAAACGCTACTAATGCTATATATAAACAAACATATAACGAAATCTATCTATATTTCTGAGATGAGGTATTATGTACACTATTCATATTATTCGGACTATTGTCCTCATCTTTGTCGCCATATTTATTACAACGTTTCGGCCCTTCAGTATCTGTCTATATTTCTGAGATGAGGTATTATGTACACTATTTACATTATTCGGACTATTGTCTTCATCTTTGTCGCCATATTTATTACAATGTTTGGGCCCTTTAGTATCTGTCTATATTTCTGAGATGAGGTATTATGTACACTATTTACATTATTCGGACTATTGTCTTCATCTTTGTCGCCATATTTATTACAAAGTTTCGGCTGTTGTACGCTCCGGCCTTCTTCATGTGGTTGGAATGTCGAACTGAACCCTTTATTTCGCTCACCTAAGGATGCATGGCACAGTGGATAAAGGCGTTAGTTAGATCCAGTGGCAAGACCTAAAGAGTGTGAGGTCAATACCCTGTTAAGGCAGTGAAGAACTTAGAGAGAGGAATTAACAGGAGATAACTGATAACTGACATCCATTAAACATGGCACGTGGAACTAGAACAGTCTACCCCAGTGAGCGAAGTAAAGGGTTCAGTTCGACATTCCAACCACCTGAAGAAATCCGGAGCGTACAACGGCCGAAACGTTGTAATAAATATGGCGACAAAGATGAAGACAATAGTCCGAATAATGTAAATAGTGTATATAACGAAATATTTGACTAACCCAATAGATAGGAAAGTTTTTTTTCCTGACAATAGGCTAAATATAAACGAAAGTGAACTAATAGATTCTGCTAAAATTTCCACCTATAGAATTACCCAATGAATAGATACATAGATATAAGAAGGCCATATATATCTCAGTAAGTCGATAATCGCTGAATAGATATGAACAAGTATAGATTGATAGTTATAACTAAACTGAGGTACATCGGTCGAAGGATATGGATACATATAAACAGCTTAAAGCTCAGTATGACAAAACTGAAATAAATGTAACTAGATTAACCCAGAAAAGAAGAAGAGTCACAGCTGAATATTATTGTTGTGCCACGACACTAAAACGTTTTATAAAATTAGAAATACTAATTCAGATTTTTGTCTTCATTTCTGTGCAAGGGAGGCCCATATAAATCTAAAAATGGACAAAACGGAGGCCTGAGCAATCACAAAATATATGCAAATGTAAGGTATGACACCCAAGGAAATCCATGAGATTATGGTACAGACACTTGCTGAGGATTCCCCTCCCTATGCAAATGCGAAGAAGTGGGTTGCGGAATTAACTCGGGGAAGGGACATCACAGAAGATAACCCTGGCTCACATCGTCCGAATGGTTCAACCACTGATGAACACGTTGATGTCATTCACTGTATTTTTTTTTAGATGACAGACGTCTTACTGTTAAGCACATAGCTAAGCCCATAGAAATTAGTTCTGGTTCGCTCCAAACTGTTTTAACTTAAATTTTGGGGATGAGTAAACTGTCTGCAAGATGGGTCCCAAGAATGCTAACAGCAGAGCAGAAGCTGAAAAGGGTTGACCTTTCCAGAACACTGGTGACTCGCTTTCAGGCTGACCCTGAAAATTTTTCACTGCGGATTATAGCAACTCTAGATGAAACCTGTGTTGACGACTTTGAACCTCATTCAAAGCAAATAGTGGAAATACTCTGATTCTCCACCCGAAGAAGCCCAAGAAGGCAGCGTTTGCTGGCAAGGTGATCGCCTCTGTTTTTATTTATTCTGAAGACGTAATAATGATAGACAAGCTGTAAAAGGGAAGACTATTGATGGATGGTACTATTCATCAAAATTAAGTCAACTGACGGAAGTAATCAAGTCGAAACGCAGAGTGATGCTGAGGGCAGGTGTGCTGTTACTCCAGGATGACGCTCCAGTTCTCACTGTTTAGGTTACAGTAGGTGAATTAGCCAACTGTGAATGTGAACTGCTACCCCATCACCCTTACTCACCAGATTAGCTCCATTTGACTCATTCCTATTTCCTAAACACAAGTACCAATTGCATGGTCGCCATTCTGGAAACAATGATGTGATCATATCTGCTGTTGAGGAGTGTCCGGAGTACCAGGACGTCACCTTCATCCGTGATGGGATTGTAATGCTTTAGCATCGTTGGTCCAAGTGCATTCAGCTCAAGGGACACTATAATAAAAAATGTCTTGTTTCTCCAACTGATTCTGTGTGAAGATGAGGACTTTTTGAACAACTCATATGTATTTTTCAGTGCCTAGTGAGAATTACATTGTTTAGGACACAAGATACAAATTAAATATATATATATATAATGGCTTTATATATATGGGGAATATTATACAAAGATTAACCAATCTTGCCGCTGTAATACAACATATATGTGTGTGATTAGACTGAGATTCGAACTCGGCTCTCCGATTCCTCAATTCAAGCCGCTATCCATTACTCCACATACGAACAAATAATAAATAGCTATTGCTCTACTTTTAGTATTCAGCGCTCTTTTAAATTAATGTTATGAATGTTTGAATTCATATTCATTTCGGTCTCATTACATTTGTGTGTGGGTATATATATATATATATATATATATATATATATATATATATATATATATATATATATATATATATATATATATATATATATATATATATACACACACACACACATATATATATATATACACACACACACACACATATATATATATATATACACACACACAGATATATATACACACACACACACACATATATATATATATACACACACACACACATATATATATATATATATACACACACACACACACATATATATATATATATATATTTCAGCGAATCGGTAGCGAATTATGCATCGAAAAATAACTCCTCTCTTTAAAACTTCTCTCTGTTAAATTTTAATCCCCACCTTCACCTTTAGGCCTTCCTGTTCTTCTTTCTACTATTACACCCTCTCTCTAAAGCTTTCATACATTTCCCTCTCACACTTGTTTCCCACTCCCGCACATACACTCTCACTAAAATTTTGGTTTTTATAACTGGAGTTATATTTTCCGATTTCTTTTTGAATTTGTAGGTCTGATGAATTGGATTGTGATTACGATTCGAATGTAATAAAATATAACCATGGAATATTAGTGTTTGAACCTTTTATATTCTTACTCTCTCCCGGACATTGAGTTCTACCGGGATTCTATCCTCTTGGGAATTTATATATATATATATATATATATATATATATATATATATATATATATATATAAATTATATATATATATATCATTGCTTTATATATGGGGAATGTTATACAACGATTAACCAATCTTGCCGCTGTAATATAACAATATATGTTTCCATTTAACGCCAATAAATTCAATAAACAATCTAGATTTGTCTAATTTGACTGCGACTTCCTGTTGCGAAGTGAAGACCGTGAACAAAAATGTCTGTTTTTTTAAACCATTTAATCCAAAATTATCGAAATAAAGCTGAAACGAAACGATATAAATTTAAAGCAATGTATTAAACATCAGATAATCTGTAATATAATTTCTGTTTTATGATGAGGCATGTTAGGTGGAGTAATGTCTTGAATTACCATAACAACGAGATGTCTTAATGAAACTAAATTGCGTGACCGATAAATATTTTATATTTTAAAAATATTGACAAAGCCAGTTCAAACTAATCGACTTTTGTCTTTTTTATCACATTTTTCAGAATGAAGAAAAATAATCGAGACGATGTGTTTGAATTCTGATATTTGTGTTTCGCTTGATGTACACCGGATCACTGCCACTGTAGTCGTGATCAAGGATCGGGTGAACAACATGACACTCTCGGCCGAATGCAAAGATCAATGATACAACGCAAAACTAGTAACCACAACATGAACTTGTCCGCTGATAGAAAAGAAAATATGCTCACGTAGAAGATTATATATATATATATATATATATATATATATATATATATATATATATATATATATATATATGTGTGTGTGTGTGTATTTAGGCACCAATCCTTCTTTCATGCATATTTCATTAAAAACGACTGACAAGGTGCTTTTATTTAGTTTTTTTATATAATTTCTCGTGCGATCTAATAATGTATTTTCTTTTCAGATGATAAATTATATAAAAACTGTCCGAATGTTTCTTTTATCCGAGGGCTTTCGGCTACGTATTTAGCCATTTTCAAGGATTACATTTCAACAATTAGAATTAGAAATAGTTTGTTATATGTATGTTTTATAAAATGTTTCATATATAATGTTTTTATATAATTTATCATCTGAAAAGAAAAACATTATTATATCGCACGAGAAATTATATAAAAAACTAAATAAAAGCACCTTGTCAGTCGTTTTTAATGAAATGTGCATATATATATATATATATATATATATATATATATATATATATATATATATATAAATTCCCAAGTGGATAGAATCCCGGTAGAACTCAATGTTCGGGACATGGTAAGAATATAAAAGGTTTCAAACACTAATATTCCATGGTTATAATTTATTACATTGGAATCGTAATCACGATCCAATTCATCAGACCTACAAATTCAAAAAGAAATCGGAAAATATAACTCCAGTTATAAAAACCAAAATTTTAGTGAGAGTGTATGTGCGGGAGTGGGAAACAAGTGTGGGAAACAAGTGTGAGAGGGAAATGTATGAAATCTCTAGAGAGAGGGTGTAATAGAAGAATGAAGAACATTAAGGCCTAAACGTGAAGGTGGGGATTAAAATTTAACAGAGAGAAGTTTTAAAGAGAGGAGTTAAATAACGGTTTAAATGAGTGAGACACAGATAAATATGAAATATTTTTCGATGCACAATTCGCTACCGATTCGCTGATATATATATATATATATATATATATATATATATATATATATATATATATATATATATATATATTTAAAGATACAAAATTTTATAATAGCAATAAAAGTATTAAGCTTAATATTACTAGACATATTAAAAACGCGCGAAGCAACCGGTTTCGCTCGCGCTCATCAGGCTTACAACGGGAGATTTAAATTTAAAAGACAGAAAATGTACACTAAAAGGAATTGTGGAGGGGGATAAAAAAAAAATGAGCAAAAGGAGCTAGAGGCAAATGACAGCGAGCCCCAACAAACACTCACGTTGTTTACACAAGGAAGGCTTGCGGGACCCGATGTAAAGTGCCTCCAGCACCTTCAGGTGAAATAATGAGTGTGACCGGGACAACACGGTGAACCGGTCAACACTAAAATTAACTGCACACAATCTGCTATTTAATAAGTGCTCACAAATGGCGGACCCGCAGGTGTTTGGGACGAGTCCATTCAACGGCAAAGTGTGGTTCCTGATTTTGGTAGGAACGTGCTGCTTAATTCTCATGTCCAAGCATTGTGTGGTCCTTCCTATGTAGTCAGCCCCGCAACTACAACCATATTTGTAAATTATAGAGTTAATTTGATGAGGAGGGAGGACGTCTTTACACACTGGACGAACCATGGGCCGGGTTTGAAAAACAATCCGTACCTCGGCAGAGAAAAAACAGCGACGAACCTTGGATGAAATTTGTCTAACCATACTTTCACATTTGGTTCCAACCCAAGGCAATCTTAGATAAACAGGGCACTTTTTAACGATACAGTGTTTGGCACTTCTGAACTCCTCAATTTTGTCACGGATAACCGAATGAACAGTATTAGGTGGATAACCTAAACCACATAGGGTATCCTTGACAAAATTGATCTCATCGTCCAAGAAGGACTCTGAACAGATTTTTAGTGCCCTATGTACGAGGGTTCTAATTATGTTTATCTTACGTTTGGAGGGGCAAAAGGAGTCCCAACGCGTATACATTCCCGCAAAAGTTGGTTTCCTGTAAATAGAAGTAAGAAAACTTGTTGCTGTTCGATGTACTAATACATCCAAGAAGGCCAATTGATGATTGGATTCCTTCTCAACAGTGAACCTTAGCGCTGGATGGATACCATTTAGAAACGAAAGAAACTGATCGGCCTCAACTTCATTGTTGAATAAACAGAAAGTGTCGTCAACATACCGACGATATAGTTGAGGACAAAGTACATTATTCCGTATTCTTTGTTCGTGAAAGCCCACAAATATGTTGGCTAGAGCTGGACCCAAAGGGGAACCCATAGCGACCCCGTCAATTTGTCGAAACATGGTGTTGTTGAAACTAAATTCGACAAAAGACGTGGCAAATTTCATCAACTCAACAAAAGTTGACTCCGGAATGCTTGGTGGAGACAAAGTACTGCGATAAAGCATATCACAGCAAATATCGACAGTTTCCATCAGAGGAACACAGGTGTATAGAGAACAGATTTCAAAAGAACACATAAACTTGCCCGAAGAAGATAAATTTTGTATAAGGTCAACAAAGGAAAATGAGCGCTGAATAGTAAAAGTAGAGCAATAGTTATTCATTATTTGTTCGTATGTGGAGTAATGGATAGCGGCTTGGATTGAGGAATCGGAGAGCCGAGTTCGAATTCCAGTCTAATCCATTACATTCACTTACGTGCTAATAACCCTTGGGAAAGGTGTGAATCATCTTCTTCTCCCTCCAGCTATGGGTAAAAAGCAGAACAGACTGGGTTCTATAGACATGGATGGCAACTAGTCTAGAAGGACAACTCTGAATTCAAAAAACCTGCGGACGGTTGTTTGGGGACCTTGTGGCACTTAGTGTGCCAGGTCTCTGTATTCGGCTCTTCAAAAAGTGTGGATGGACCTGCACGAAAATTGCACCACTATGATTAAATCTAATGTGCTGTGGGCGGGCTGTCGGTTTCCTAGGAACTGATCTGCTTGACCCTCATACGTCGAATTCGAGGGGAGGGTCGGGATTGTGTGTGTATATATATATATATATATATATATATATATATATATATATATACATACATATATGGACAGAGATAACCTATTTCAGTCCGTTACTAATGATTGCAATATTTCTTGTAAAATGGCACTCAATTTCTTTATGATTTGCAGTGAATGGCAAAATGATGTTAGATGCGATTTCAGTCGCAAAATCATTAGCAACAAAATGCGTTTTTTTTTTCAGTGGAAATTAAAAATCTAACAAAATCAGAAGAAGCATATTTAATATTATTACTTATTATTTTACTTGTATGCATATATTTTTGCTTGACTGACAGAAATTTTTGCAATCATTTCTCCGCGATTGCTATCTGCGTCTTTTAAATAAATACATATCAAAGTTTTTGATATGAAAATAAAAAAATAGGAACAATTCATTTCGTTACTCGGTGTATTGGTGCCTTAATAGATTGTAAATGATGCTATGTAGGGGTGCAGTAAAAGACTACTGTAGTTGACCTATAACCTTGATAACAGTATATGGGTTATCGTACGTAAATGAACGTTATTTTCGCTGTTTTAAGCAAAAGTCCTATTGGTGTCATAATAGATTGAAGATGATGCTCTGTAGGAGTGCAGTAAAAGACTACTGTAGTTGACCTATAACCTTGATAACAGAATATGGGCTACCGTACGTAAATGAACGTTATTTTCGCTGTTTTAAGCAAAAATCCTATTCGTGTCATAATAAATTGAAGATAATGTTCTGTAGGGGTGCAGTAAAAGACTACTGTAGTTGACCTATAACCTTGATAACAGTATATGGATTACCGTACGTAAATGAACGTTATTTTCGCTGTTTTAAGCAAAAGTCCTATTGGTGTCATAATAGATTGAAGATGATGCTCTGTAGGGATGCAGTTAAAGACTACTGTCGATGACCTATAACCTTGACAACAGTATATGCGCTACCGTACGTAAATGAACGTTATTTTCGCTGTATTAAGCACGACTTCTATTGGTGTCATAATAGATGGAAAAGGATGCACAAAGCTTTACACACGGAAGGTGTCTTCGTACAAAGGTAAGAGAGTCGAAGCATTTCAAGTCATTATTATGGCTTGTGTCGATTCTGCTCTCAAAGGAAATTGAAAACTACACAAGGCAGAGTCATAAAAGATTTATTCTAACAATCAAAAGTTACAGTCGAACTGACAACAGGACAATTTCGGAATCAAAACTCCGGTGCATAGAGCAAAATAAGACATAAAAAACAATCAACTGCTGCGATATCTCAAACGGCAGTCATAAAGAATTGCAGGTGAACTGGCATCGAAAAGGATAAGAAGCGAATCCCAGTTTATGATGACCAAGAAAAAGTCTGGAAAAACAAACAATATTATCATCAGACTAGAACAGAAAAATTAAATTTGTCGGCATGATTGGGTAGGAAGGTAGATTCAATGGGAACAGTGCAATCTACTGAGATTTAAATACAGAAAATCAATGTTATGTGCTCAACAATCTATAATCTCAAGGTGCGTGTCAGAAAAATGTATTTTTAGGCTTGATTGGATAGAAAAGGATATTCATTGTGAACTGTGCAATGACAGAGATTCGAATATACAAAACAATGGTATATAGCACAAAGGTGAATAACGTCAAATTTAGGCATAAATATATCTATTTGCAGTGTTGACTGGGTAAGAATGGAGAACTGTGAAGCCTACTGAGATTTATCCATACAAAGCAATGACATACGGCACAAAGCAGAATAACGTTATGTGTGTCAAAGAAACTTCATAATTCTAGTCTTGACTGGCTTGAAAAGGAGATTCAAGAGGAATTGTGCAAACTGCTGAGTTTTGAACACAGAAACAATCGGTGTATGTTACAAAGTTGAATAATATCACAATGGAACAATATTTTTTTTTTAAGCGTATCACCACAAGCAAGGCTGAAGGCCACTATCACGCAAGGGGTTAAAGAATGGTTGGAGGAAGAGCAGATAGGAGTGGTAAAAGAGAGGATGTGGAGAAAGAGAAAGACAGTGGGTCGATCAAGGCAAGGGGGTTACAGAAGATTTGGAGCGAGAGCAGATAGGAATGAAAAATGAAAGGATGTGGAGAAGGGAATAGATCAAGGCAACTGGAGATGTCGATTGACGCTACACTTAAACCGTTGGAGATTGTATTTGTCAGGGAAACAGTAATAGGGAAGGATGTTCCATAGGCGAGATGTGCGAGACATGAAGCTATTGGAGTAGAAGAGACGTCTACATCTAACAGTTTCCACGGTGTAGGGGTGGGAGCGGGATGCCAGCCTCGTGGGGCGTTTAAATTCACGAGATGGAACACTGCAAATGAGAATTGTAGTCTACGTAAAGACAGAGCTGTAAGTGTGGGACATGAATGTTAGGTCCTGTCTGTGTAATTGGTGCACTTGGTACCGTGTCAAATGATTGGAAGCCAGAGTTAACCAATTTGATATTCGTATTGACTCTATAGGTTACAGTGGTTGCAGTGTGTAATAGAAAAAGTTACTGGAATTTTGATAAAAATGGCAGTCATCCCATCTTCAGTGTCCATATTACTGGTATTATCATACATTTGCACAAAATAATAATAGTAATGAGAAACGTACCGAAATATCAAGGAAACATGCTGTCACTTAACCTCCGGTGAAAACCACCAAATGCTACCTGAGTGAAAAGTTAACGAATTGAAATAATCGTTAAAGTTTAATCTTTAAGTGACTGCTGAAATTTCGCGAAAAGCTCTAGAGAACGCTACCGGCGTTTATAAAAGACTGCTGTCACTTGATCTTTACTTAAAATAATCAGATATTCGATATGCATGAACAAATATAATTGAATTCATTATGAAGAGATTAGAGACAGTGTGCCTCATGACACTCTGTCCAGTAATCTGTCAGTATTAAATCCTCTCAGTATTTTGTTGCCCTGTCAAATGATTGAACCGTATCTACAAATTTCGTGATAAGGTATCTTGTGTACGGTGAGATCTGAAAGTTGAGAGAGAGAGAGAAGGGTCAGTTTTCCGTTGTTGATACATTCGTACTTAAATCTTACCAGTTCGTTTTTAATGTAAGAAACATTATCCACTGTTGAGTGGAATGCCTGTTTTCAACTGTTTTTCTTTTTTAATACTTTTGTCTCATAACAGTTTTTATAATATTGCATATTTTTCTTTTGACCATTCGTAATATATATATATATATATATATATATATATATATATATATATATATATATATATATATATTAAAGGTTATATTTTGAAAAGTAACGTGATGGAGACTAAGGAGAAACAGAAAAATATGCCTAGAAACAGCGAAAATACTGCTGAACCGCTTTATAGGAGGCTAGCATCAGCCATGCCGATAGAAGGTAAAAACCGAAGAATGCTGAGAATACCATGGATTGAATGTGTGAGCCACGAGGAAGTTTATGAAAAATAAGGATGTGTAAATGTATACTTGCAACTAGAAAGATTGAAGATGTTGTCTTTATATATTCAGGCAAATAGTATCAAACACGGGTGGAGATTTAAGAACATAAAAGGGAAAATCCACATGTCAAATGGTATTCAAAGTCTGAGAAAATACGCTATGTGGAAAAAGATAATCTTCGACGTGAAATTTGGCTACCAAACGGTATTAAGTGATGCAGTTGTACATATCAAAACAATTCAAATTAAATTAAAAATTATAATTACAGAAAAAGAAAAAGATAAAATACGAGGGTCATTCAATAAATAAGTTGAATTTTTCGGTATAAGGACTTCTAATACAGATAGAAGCTTATCTTTTTTTTTTTTTTTTGTTTTACTTCTTTTTCACATGGATTTAATATCTTTTGCAGATTAAAAAAAAACTTTGAGAGTTTTGGCGATTAACAAAGATGGCCGACCAAGAAGCATGCTCTAGGATTGAACAGAGGTCAGTTATCAAGTTTTTGGTTGCTGAAGGGTGCAAACCAGTTGAAATTCATAGGAGAATGCCAATTGTGTATGGTGCCACATGTTTCAGCCAAAAAATGTCTACAAGTGGGCTAAATTGTTTAAAGACGGACGGAGCAGTGTTGAGGATGAAGACAGGCCTGGGAGGCCTACAGAAGTAAGGACTCCTGAGGTGATCGAATCAGTCAATGACCTTATTCAGTCTGACAGAAGGGTGACAGTGGATGACATTGCAAGGACTTTGAGATTATCTGTTGGGACAAACGCAGGGGTCATCAGTCAGAAGGAGTCATCTTGCATCATGACAACGTAAGGCCTCACACAGCAGCCCAAACGGTGCAGACCATCAACGAGGTGGGCTGGGAACTGCTCCCTCGTCCCCCTTACAGCCCAAACCTTGCCCCTTCAGACTTTCACCTGTTTGGTCCCTTGAAAGCGTTCACGAGAGGCACGAAGTTTAAAAGTGACGATGAAGTCAAAAGTGTTGTGAGCGACTGGCTGAGACATCAGCCCAAAGATTTTTACGCTGAGGGATTACGGAAGCTTGTGCACAGATGGGAAAAGTGTGTGATAGTGCTGGGAGACTACTTTAAAAAAAAGTAAGCTTCTATCTGTATTAGAAGTCCTTATACCGAAAAATTCACCTTATTTATTGAATGACCCTCGTACCTTCAAAATGAATGGTTTCAATGAAATAATTAACTGTCATTTTTATTGAATATATATTTTATTCTGTTTTTATCTAAAATTACAACAATCCTTCCTGGAAAAATTTCAAATACTAATTTAAAAAATTGGGACAAAGGTCAGAATTTTTAATTTACTTTGTGAATGGTGGGGTTGGAATTGTGTATCGAAAAGAATCAGTGTAACAAGTAAAATGTTGGTACAAGTTCTTCTAAACTGAGATATTTGGGAGATTTTTTAACAAACAGAAAACACGAATTTTGCTAAATCCTTTCGTTGTAAGATCAACGGAAAGCGATGATTGACAGTGCAAAAATGGAAATGATTACAGACTATCTTGAAAGCATCTAGCCATTTTGAAGAATCTATTTTTTATACCTCGTAATGCTTCAAAGTCACTGACGTCCTGATTTTAATCTACGACTTGTTTGGCTTTTCTGAAAATGCTGTCACTGAAATGGACAAGAATTTAGTCAGGCCATTGATGAGGTCAAAGAATACATGAGAGGTCAGCTGCTTAGAAAAAGAGTCACAAAGAGTTATTTCTTTACAATTTCTACTTGTTTGTTAATATAAATTTAAGTATTCTTCTCTCGTGTTAATTTACTTTCATAGACGCCACACTTACAAAATGAAAGTAACACCATTAAGCAGAAGATGACATATGAAAGAATAGAGATATAACCGTGACTCCATCTGATAAAAATGGTAGAGTTGTCATAGACACAGAAGGATTTATTGAAAAATTAGAGTCCTTCCTAAAAGATGACAAAATCTACACAACAATTAAAGAACGCAAAGTAAATTTAGATGGACAAAAACTTAATAAATCGGTTAAAAAATTACTAAAAAATGAAAACAAAACTCGTAGAAAACTTATTATTATTACAAAATACACACACACTATATGATTTAGCAAAAAAATATAAACCAAACATACCAATTAGATTCACAGTATCCTGTATTGAAAGGGAATCCCACTTACTAGCAAAAATAGTAGCCACACTTTTAACTTGTTTTACAGGTGCAATCAATTCATCGCATATGAAACACTTCGGTTATCTAATTTAAAGTTTAAAATATATATGTACAAACGAAGATTATATATATATATATATATATATATATATATATATATATATATATATATATATATATATATATATATATTTATATATATGCAGAAATATAGTCTTAAAGTGTGCTATATTTATGGGGTAAAGTGCTCAATATCAGAGATAGAGCGTGTGTAAATATACAA
>OZ038507.1:93353557-93363557 GCA_964036315.1 Acanthosepion esculentum | reverse complement strand
AATTTTGAAGAAATCAACAAATAACGACCTGTTCTTAACTGGTTTTCCTTTTCCCCAGCGACGGTACAAAAAAGAAAAAAGAAGAAGAAACAAAATCAAAACAAAACCAAACAAACAACACCTCCTGCAGATTTGGAATTATGAAGTTGCCAGGGAGATAGTAGAAGATAAGATCCTGAGACGGATATGCAATGTAATTGGCCCTGACCTGGCATCTCGTCTGCAGTCGCTCTCTCACAGACGTGCCTTCGCGTCTCTCTTTCTTTTTTTACAAATACTTTCATGGTAATTGCTCCGATGAGCTGCTTGCGTTGGTTCCCAGACTTCATGAATTCAAGCGTCCTACGAGGCTGACATCCCGCTCTCACCCTCTCACTAAGTGTTGAAACTGTTAAATGTACCCGTCTCTTCTACTCCAATAGCTTCATGTCTCGCAACTCTCGCCTGTGGAACTCCCTCCCCCTTTTCCTGTTTCCTGATAGCTATAATCTCCAACTATTCAAATGTAATGTCAATCGACATATCCAATTGCCTTGATCTATTCACTATCCTTCTCCTCATCCTTCTCCTCATCCTTTCCTCTATCACTCCAAATCCTCTGTAACCCCTTGCGTGCTAGTGGATTCCTGCCTTGCTTGGGGTGAAATGCTTAACAAAAAAAAAAAAAAAGAAAAATACGGTAAATATTTGATTCAATACAATTAATGGAGAAAATAAAAAAAAAATAAAATTAAACAAACTTTGCTTTAATTTCTGATTTTCTACGGTGATGCGTTAATGTTTATATTTTTAACATTCAGACTAAATGTCCTTTCCCTGTTTTTATATGATCACAAACATTTCAGCCGTTGTGCTCTCCAGCCTTCTTCACGTTCGGCTAACCACTTGGAGATTTCAAATTAAATGAGAGTAGAATATTTTCGTTCCTAGACATGGACAGCTGAATGCGAACAATTTATTCCCGTAGATGAAATAAATGGTCAATTTCGAAATTTCATAAAGTTTACCTGGACCGACAAACAACTGAATAAGGCCGGAAACAAAGCGGCCAAAACATTTTGATAGCCACGAAGAAACATTAGTCCAAATGCAAATAATGTAAATAAACTCTTTTTATGTTTACTTAATGAATACAACAAATATTTTGTCTATCCGTGTAACCAATCAACAGTATGTCATTTCCAGACCGTAGGCAAAGATGGCAGAGGATAGAACATTTTGGAGTAAACAGTATTTGTCACCTTAGAAGCTTTTCGTGCCAATATCCTTTTATCGGGCGTTTAGCTTAAGAAATTTGGCCTTATATTTGACCTAACTCCAGTTTGATATCAAGTAAAGACAGGCCTATGCATTGCAGCAGGTGTCCACGTTTGTCACAGGATGTTTTTGTACCTCAGAGATGAAATGCGTAGTTCGGAAAAATGGCCAATTTTATACATAACACATTCTTTCCATATACACTATATATACCATATGTCCCACGAAACTTTGAACTCAGGTGGAAATTTTCGATTAATTTAATGTTTTACTTTTTCTTCGGTTGAAGACTTGTAAATTCCATTCTGCGTTGTTTGTAAATCATTTTCAGTGCTTTTTTCCCCCTGAATCCCGATTCCTGAATTGTATACTGAACATTTGTTTTTTTATCTTTAGACGAGTCATGTATTGTTTAAGGTTTTCCTTCAGTGCTCTAATATCTGTTCTCTCATCACGATCGGACATCTTGAATTCGCCATCTTTGTTTTGGCTTTGGGTCACACAAATATCTTTACAGCTCTCTGGATTTGATCAATGCATTCATCGGTTACTGTCATATCCCACGTTTCAGAAGTTCAACAATCCTATGACATTCGAATCAGACAGTTTTTTTTCATAGGTAAACGAGTGGTCTCCCTTTATCTGTAGCTTTAGCTACCCAGGTTTTTATTTAATTCTAGTCAACCACAAACTTAAGTAATACTGGCAATTCGAAATTGGTCACAATGTTGAAGTGTTTTCCATTAAGTGAAAAGATGGAAGTTGTTGATTTAATAAGAATAAAATTATATGCTGAGGTTTACTATGATTTACAGTACGAACGAATCTTCTGCCTGTCACAACATTTTTTTAAATTATTATTGTCATGACTTGCATGTGTAACCGGCATTGCAGAGGAAAATAACTTTAAACATAAAAATACAGAAAAAAATTTCTTTAAGATCTTTCTTTAGACAGAAGATTATTTAAAATATTTACTCGTTAAAAAGTGGCTCTTACTGAAAAAAGATTCCGATGTTTAAAACATAAAAATGTACCTTAGTTTAGTTGAGCCTCACTGCGAATTAAAATCATTTAGATTAAAACCGCAAATTTGTTTGGATTATAGGAATAATGCGTATTTTGTATGTCCGGTTTGCTATGGTTACGGCGATGACATGTGAGAGGCGTTTACGAGTTTGGCAAATTCCTTTGCACAACTGGAAGATCGGAATTTCGAAGAAGCATGGTAAGTGTTCCAACTAATGAATTATCGAAGAGGAAAACTAGGCAGCTCTGTAGATATGAGGAAAGTAGTTCCGTTCTGAAAAACTTTGGAAGTGTCTAAAACTGCATAACTTTTCCTGCTGAAGCATTTCAAGAATCGGTTGCAAGAAGTTTGAGTTTATATTTTTGAATTCCTTAACTTTTGGATTATGAATGTCTTCCTTACAGAGTTCGTGTCAGTTTATACAATTTGGGGTCATTTTTTACATTGAAAAAAAATCAAGGTTTGTAGATTTTTAAAAAAATTATCTGAAAGCTTTTTTTCTGGATTACACAAAGTTTTACGAATAAAACGATCATGGATTTAACCATTTAAATTTTCCATTTGACTAAAAAAAAGAAAGTGCTATTTCAATCCATTATTGACCGCTAGTAACATCCAGTGATCTTGGAGCTCAGCATTTCATATTCTATCATCTTTTTCCGTAGGGGTTTTCCAAACATAACAATTTACCTCCAATAATGATAATAAAGACCACAAACAAATTCCTCTTATTGTTAATTATTGTTGCCTGAGTGTACATGGCTGCAATTGTATAACAGCACCACCTGTATACCCTCACCCCCTGTCTGCCTGAGTCCCTGCTTGCATGCATCGTCCGTTGGTATACTAATCAACTCCCCCAATCTTTTTTACGGTATGTCCTTCGCAAGTGTTTGATTGTTCTTAAAGAAATTGCTTCGATAAAAACCTTCTTGTGTAATCGTTCCTCAGGATTAAATTGTTTCAATGTTTTAGATATTCAGTAAATTTCCTATGGCCGTAATAACTTTGAAATAGTCTGGCCTTGTTCACAAATCTAATAATCAAACAAAACAGGGGGGTCAGCATCAGAGCTTAATTCAACTACAAACGCATGAACCCAACCCTCCTTCTTCGCACGTTTATTTTAAAGCTGGGGTGAATATGAGGTTCTTCGAGAATTTTTCCCTTTTAACGCTTCAATAATCCTTCTCAAACAATAATCTTTGCATCAAAGGTTGTTTGAATGCCAATTTAGGATGGAATCATATGAAGAAACAATTGGCTAAATGGCAAAGCCGATTTTGGACATAGTTTGTCGCAGATTTCGTCCACTTAACTGAAATAATGTAAACCAAACATTAGCGCAAGACAATTTGTGTGTCATACGTAATTTATATGGTAAATTTGGAAAGCATCGAATGAAAGATTAGGGAGTTATGGCCGAAAAATGGGCATTTTAAAGTTTTTTGTGTTTTTTTGTTATACGCTCGGAAGCGAACAGGACTAAAACCACATTATCTTGTTTCTTGAATGATGGTAAATTTTTGGTGACATGTTGGAAGAAAATCGGATAAAATTGAGGAAATAATTCAATTTTTTATTTTAAGTACGAAAAACCCGATATCTTTTCACAGTTTTTGCATGTTTTCTGTGAAGCCAATGTCGCAGGAAAGCTATCAAGCCGTCTACATAAACCCCGTAAGATGAGCTGATGTTTTGCATTAAGGGCAAAGAACATCCAGTAAAAATTTTGTTCGCATGTAACTTTGTCTTGGCTTTGGCAAAATGTCGTACCCAGCTTCAGTTTTATCGATTTTTCTGCCAAACCCGGAGGTGAGGTTAATGGGGGGGGACTACCTTAGTAAATTTGCAACATGTGTGCACAATTTCCTCGAAATGCGGATGTGCATAAATAGCATATACACAGACAGCCACACAGACAACCACACAGACAGACAGACAGACAGACACACACACACACACACACACACACACACACACACACACACACACACACACACATCTGTTTTATAGATATAGACAGCATATACAGTATTCGACGTCCTGGAACGTGCGCCGCGGAAACGGAGACATTGATGCATATTTAATGTCTTCAAATGGAAAATAACAAGAAGTTGTTCTGCTTCCAAGATTACGCGTTCGTGCCTTACGCGTGCGTATCTCAAAGACAGCCAGCTCTGAAGACAAAGTCCTGTTCATTGGTAAAGGGCAAAACTAGAAAAGGAAAATAAATAGACATATAAGTCTATTTTACTCTGAATATCACGCAAACAAAAGCTTAACACAACATATGACAAAAGAGTCCGGAGGCTTGAACATAGAATTCAGACCATTCGTATAAATTGCCAAAAAATGTCGTGCACACTTTGTTTACATGAATATGTATAAAGTTTGCTAAAAGAATACTTTTCAATGTTGCAATGAGTTCCCCGAAAGGAAGTTACATGAACATTAAACATTGCAATAGTTTGTGGACAGTGGATACGTGGCGGAAAAGATTCTACATAGAGAGATACAAACGTAAAATAAGTCTATAAATATGACTACAAAAACAAACGTTCAAATAATAGCATTATAATAAAATAGACCAATGTAGAAAAAAAAAGGTATTTGTTATGGGATCTTACCTGTAACGATACAATGAACTCTTCCTGACACTATAAAGACTGCGCCTCTCAAGAGAGACGAGAGAACAGAAGTGGAACGAGTCGAGACAATAGTAGTTCACTCTAAACCAGACTGACAGTCATACTAACACCTTCGACATCTTGTATTATTATTATTCTGTTTAATATATCATTGTTATTCCTACTCTTGTGTTCGTGTTGTTCTTCCTTGGTCTTAACCTTGGACCATAACAGTGGCGACGAGGATATTGGACCATAACAGTATTAAAAGTTACAAATCCGTGATGGTAAAGTTGGTGGTGAGATTAGGAGGATAATAAAAGTAAGAACCACGTGCTCATGTTTTTACTGTGAGGGTTCCGGCGATAAGTAAGGGCTAACCGGAAATGGTAAAAAGCAGTGACAAATTTAAAGAGTATCTAAACTAAAATAGGGACAAAGTGAAAGAAAACAATACAGTTTCTGTAATGTGATAGCAGAATTGAAGTAGTCCATATTTTTATCAGTTTAAACTTGATCGAAATGATTCTCAGACTGATCGTAACATGAGTCAACTATGAATCGATGGTGTTTCTTCAGAAAGCACAGTATGCCGTTGGTTCCTGAATTTCCGAAGTAGATCATCAAAGCCCAAGAGAGAGAGAGAGAGAGAGAGAGAGAGAGAGAGAGAGAGAGAGAGAGAGAGAGAGAGAGAGAGAGGAGAATAGAAAATGATCGGTTGAAAAGAATGTAAGAGAACTGACGCTAAGTTGTTCAAGAAATGCTGCCGAAATTATATTCAACCAATGTTTTCAAAAAAATTAGAAAGATTGTTGTGAAAAATCAGAAAAATATACGTTTCCAAATTTCTCAGTGTTTCTTTGGCGAAACAAAATTGATTCTCTACTTTAATTTGTCTTTCTAATCTTTGTTCTTATTTGATTCTGGAAAGAAAAAGAAATGAGCAGAGAATTACAGCTGGCAATACCCAACGACTTCAAATAAAGAATTCAGGGCAGAGTCAGTTTTTAATACCTGAGGCATACCAAATGGGAAATACCGAACGAATCTGATAAATTACTGGAACTACTTGCTTGTACGTGAGGCTATACATAAATTGTGACCATATGTCACCCTCCCAGCAGTGTATTGTAGGGTAGGTAAATCGCCCATCGTCTCGTTGTTTATCAGTAAAAGTAACTAGTGTGTTCGACTTGGTTTCCTGTAGGTAAAAGTGACACCAATTTGAATCTCACCCCTTAAAACCGATCTTTTGCTATCAACTTACACTTATAGGTGTTAAACATTCCAAGAAAAAGCGCCTAAAAATTAAGAGGAAAATAAATATTCCTAACAATGAATAATAATCTTTGCCAATAAAAATCAAATAAATATCATATTACTGCTGCTAAAGTAAGAGAAAAGTGATCAAGTAGACACGAGTGAAAAATAATAACAATTGAGAATATTATTAAATTTAATAGATCGACTGTAGAAACAAGATGGCGGTCTATGGTTTTTGGAAGAGAAAATAACTGTTTATGAAATTTTCAATTTTTCTTTTTTTGTAAATCATTGTATCCCAAGTTAAAGTCACTAAGACCCAAGGGCGGTTACTGAGAGTGAAAGAAACTGAGAAAACGTGGTTGAGGAGAGAGAGAGAGAGAGAGAGAGAGAGAGAGAGAGAGAGAGAGAGAGAGAGAGAGAGAGAGAGAGAGAGATGGGGGGGAGTGAATGAGAGAGAGAGTGAGAGAGAGTGAGTGAGAGAATGAGTGAGTGAGAGAGAGTGAGTGAGAGAGTGAGTGAGTGAGTGAGTGAGATAGATAGATAGAGAGAGATAAAGAGAGATAGAGATAGAGAGAGAGTGAGAGTGAGAGAGAGTGAGTGAGTGAGAGAGAGATAGAGATAGAGAGATAGAGATAGATAGAGATAGTGATAGAGAGAGAGAGTGTGAGTGAGTGAGAGAGATATAGATAGAGAGAGAGGGAGATAGAGATAGATAGAGAGAGTGAGTGAGTGAGAGAGAGAGAGAGAGGGAGATAGAGATAGAGAGAGAGAGAGAGAGAGTGAGTGAGCAATAAAAGACCAAGATTGAAGGAAACAAAAGATAGCGATTGACATTACATTTAAATTTTTGAACATCAAAGTTGACTAGAAAACAAGAAACCACAAGAGATTTCCACAAGTGAGAAGTGTGACAGATGAATCTGTTAGCATAGAACTTACGGTTACATGTAGCAATTCCAACTGTAAAATGATGAGACCTAATTGTCAATCTAGTATTGCGCTTAAATTCGTAATGTCGAAATACCAAAGAGGAAAGCTCATCAGAACAATTGCCATGAAAATAGGGTTGAAAACGCATATGGAAGTTACGTTATGGCGGTGGAAAAGTGGATTTTATCAAGAATCTCTAAGCTCATAACAAAAGTACCAGACCAGAGGTACAGCAGCAAATATTCGATGTACGAAGGAATGGTAGATTTAAAAAAGCGTAATATAAATTCTGGCTCAAAATATTGCCAAGCACGACTCAGTGAACCAACTTTCCTAGCAGCAGATCTTGCAATTGATTCAATATAATCGTTCAACTTCATGTGGAAAACTTTATCCCGGGAAGGCACAATGAATTACTCTCTTAGAGGTTAGCATAGACAATGTTGATTGAAAGCAACATTTTCCTCTCAGAGGATTGAAAGAGAATAGTTTCGTTTTGGAGACATAAAATTAAAAAGCCATTTATTGCCTCAGTAAACAACAGATTTAGTAGTTTTTGAGATAAATTGCCAATTTTATCTTATCGAATAGATCAGGCTTACCAGGAGTAATAGTTGTGTCATCCCCATAGATAACTAATCGTGAAGTTATGACATTGGGAATATCGTTGATCAAAATGAAGGTTAGAGCTCTAGGTGACAGCTGAATTAATGTAAAAAGATCTATATAGAAGTGTGGCCGTTCAAGACACATTTCATTTGGTAAGAAATATTGAAGCGAATCAAAACTCTGTTCAGAAATAAAAACTTTCAAATTTTGAAGACCAGCATGCCGAACTCTGTCAAACGCCTTTGAGATATCCAGAGCTATAGAGCCCAAGCTTCCCGATTCTTATCTAAAGCTCTTTCAGCAATTACAACACATCTTCAGTTACCTGAGAGGAGCGAAAGTCATATTGTTTATACGAAAGAAAATTCTACAAAGTTAGATGTCTAACGAATTTCGAGCTGGTTAGATCATCTAGAACCTTGATAGAAGGTTCAGATGGGTTCGCCTGAGTTCTTAAAATTCTTAAAAATTTATAGAAGACTATTTACAACAAACAGGGAATTAAAAATCAGCAAGGCATTTATTGTAGATTTTAGAAAGAACAGGTGACATGGCACATTTCTATTGTTAGGGATACCATCAAGTTCTTATGTTAGGTGGGGACCCACGTTAGAAATGATAGTAGAAAATATGGAGAGAGTTATATTATATATCACACAGTAGGGAGTCAGTTGTTATTGAATTGGACGGTCAGGCAAAAATACACCACAAACTTTCCAAATCAGAAACTATGATCTAGAACGAGAATGAAAGCAGTGATGGGATATAACCCCCCCCCAAAGTCAGAGAATGAATAAATACTAAACCCTTCAAATGTGACAAATTTAGCATAGAAGATACGTAAATTGAACATTAGTTTTGTCCAATATCGCAAATGGAATACCGAGGCCAAACATTAACCCAAGAAGCGAATTCATATTCTTAAATTGCCTCATCTGACGTAGACTCATATGCATGGCGTCTATGTCATTTTGTTCACGTTTCGAGTAAATGAACTCTGTATGTCTTAGAGGAACATCCTTCATTAAATCCTATAGGCTGGCGTTACACAATCACAAATAACAGAAACTACATCAATTGAACATTTTCAATTGTAGCAAGAACTAAAAGGACTAAATAATGACATAATAAAGATGTTGATTTTCACGCAACTTGAAATCAAAGGTTAGCAAGGAAACTCCCGTCAATAGTGGTTGATAGAACATTGATTAAGCGAGAAAGCCAACAGAAAACTTTTAAGAAGAGCTACAAATTACAGGAAAGTGTGGGGAACCGTTATTGTCTAATTCTTGAAAGGACCAATGCACATCCATATGTATTTACGTACGTCTACTAAGAGGACAGAATTAGAAATCAGGCAACCAATAATCTTTTTATATGAAAATATAGCACCATTTTATAAAGGTGATTTGAGTATCCGCGGGTTTTGTTATCCGCGAGGGACGACAATCGTTTGAAGTGAACTTAGCCTCAGCCTAAATTCATTTCCGGTTTGTCGGGTTTGTTCTCTCAGCTGATAAACTATTAAGTAAAGAATATTCCATTCGGAGAAGACAGGAAGACGGGATTCATTTGGAGAAGTGGGGATTATCTGTTAATCGCCGTGATGGATTTAGTCACAATTGGGCAAAGTGTAGGGCGACCGGAAATTATTAACGAACAATGACCAAATGAACAGGCAGGTAGAAAAAGAAAATGATCGCGGGCAGAGCAGAAGACTTGATCAAATTTCACCAGAGAATTGTTTGTTTTTTCGAAGAATAAGCTCATCGAACGTAACATTAGAATCAAGTGTATATATCGGTTTGAATATCATCTATCTGAAACACTTTCTTTCTTTCTTTCTTTCTTTCTTTCTTTCTTTCTTTCTTTCTTAGTATCTATCTATCTATCTATCTATCTATCTATCTATCTATCTATCTATTTATCTATCTATCTATCTATCTATCTATCTATCTATCTCAATATCGTTTTTCTTTCTTTTTTCTTTCTTTCTTTCTTTCATTCTTTCTTTCTTAGTATCTATCTATGTATCTATCTATCTCAATATCGTTGTTAATTTCTTTCTTTCTTTCTTAGTATCTATCTATCTATCTATCTATCTATCTATCTATCTATCTATCTATCTATCTCTCTCTCTCTCTCTCTCTATATATATATATATATATATATATATATATATATATATCTCAATATCATCTTTCTTTCTTTCTTTCTTGTTTTTCTTAGTATCTATCTATCTATCTATCTATCTATCTATCTATCTATGCATCTCAAT